>CABHPH010130328.1:25039-37448 GCA_902168325.1 Peromyscus nudipes
GTGTGTGTGTGTGTGTGTGTGTGTGTGTGTGTGTGTGTGTGTGTATACAGTATATGTGTTTATGTGTGTTTGGGTGCATGCATGCTACAGAGAATCAAAGTTTTCAGCCCCTACCTTGTTTGAGATGAAGTCTCTTTGCTGTGTTCCCCCTGTGTAAGCTAGTCTAACTGGCCAGTGAATTTCCCAGGATTCTCCTGTTTTTACCTCCTATCTCTGTAGCGTGCTGGGATGACAGATGTGCATGCCACCATGCCTGGCTCTACATGCGTTCTGGGGATCTGAACTCAGGTCCTCATGCTTGCGTGACAACCGCTTTACCCACTGAGCTCTCTCTCTAGACCCTCAAGGGTTAACTTTGTTGCAGTTTCCATGGGTGCAGATGCCAAGTCACAAGAACTTTCTGAAGATAAGACTTTAAAAAGCCATGCAGAGGCGGAGTGAGTGGGTCAGAGACATCCGTGTATTTACTCACTCAATCATTATATATTAAATATCCACTTGGTGTTGGGGTTCAGGTTACTGCAGTGATGAAGTCAAACAGCACCTCTTGTAAGGAACCAAAAAGTGAATCCTTGATAGCCAACTTCAAGACCTTCACAATTCCAACTCTTATCCTTGTGGAGAACCGACATTGTTGGGTAGTGGGCAAAATGTAAATACTACGGAAAGTTACCATATTGCTGTGGTATTAAAAATCCTTGCTTAAATTATGGGATTCTAAGTCCCATGGCATCATGGGAAAATGACAACTCAGTAACAGGAGGTTGAGTTTCTGTCTGCTGTGTTAAGGGGTCACATGCAAGTGTTGAGTCCTCCTCAGGGCCTCAGTGTTCCTGTAAGGAGAAGAAATGGGAAGGGCTTTTGATTGGCTTCCAACTGCATAGTTTTGCAACTTGTTAGTAGTTTGGATTGAGAGAATTTGTGATGGGTGAATGAGGTGCTTGGTGAGGGCTACTCTGGAGGAGATAAGGGTTAGACTATAGATCGGGGGTAGGGAGCAGGGAGCCCTAGGCACTAGGGTTAGTGATAGCTGTCTCACATCCAGCTTTCTGGCCTTGGATCCTGGCCCATGTCTACATGGTTTATAAACAATGGACATGTACTTCTCATAGTCTGGAGGCTGACAGCCTTAAACGGATTCCCATGTGTGGTGGGGCATCTTCCTGGATGAAGATGTCAACTTTTGCTGTCTCCCTGTGGCATAAAGAGGATAAGAGAGTTCCCTGTACGGGCCCTTGTGTCATGGAACGAATCCGTTGATGATTTAATTATGGCCCATGGTTCTACTCTCTGAACTAAAACCATCACATCGGAAATTAGATCTTAACATCTGAATTTGGGGGGTTACATAAAAATTCAACACATAGGCTACCCACAGGGTTGCTGTGAGGAGCAGTGAGCTAGCCCACCCGACTCAGCTCAGCGCATCGAGTCTGCTACAGCAGGTGCTCAGCACCGGTCATGAGGAGGAAAGTTGTTTTATGGCAACACTAAAACATGACTGGCCTTTCACTCTTGCTCTCTTAGAATGTTTCCAGGGGCCTCGGGGCACATGGCATTGTAAGAGACTGAAGGCAGAAACAGCTGTTAGACTCCACCTGCCTTCAATGAAGCCACCCGGTAAGCATTTCCCAAAAATCTGAAATATTGCCACTCTGTTCTTTTTTGTTACTGTAGAAAATATTTTAAAATACTACAGCATCTTCAAGTTGTTCCCAGTTTTCATTGTCTTATCACCATTCCTCTTTCTGGTCTCTTGTGTCCTTCTCATAAGATTTCTTATGACATCTCTGGAACTACCTACATAACCCAGGACCGTTGCTCACTCTTCAAGATCCTTAACTTGATCGCATTTGCTGAATCCCTTTTCCACTCTCTTCACACATTCACAGGTCCCAGAGTTTAGCACATAGATGATTTTGAGGCTATCACCTCAACACAGTTTAATTTTGAGTTATTTACCAATAGGATCATTGATACATACAAGAAACAAAGCACAGCTGCTAAACTCTGTAATAGTAGATATTGTCTTAACTGCAGGTACATCCTTTTTATGGATATGCCCACAACTTTTCTCACAAATCTACATTCCAGGCTTTGCCCTATCTTTCCCTCGACTGCTTCATAGCCTTTTCTACCTACTTCAAGAGGACACATGCTCTTTTCTCAGCTTCTCTACTGAGTCTGGCTCAGGGCTGTATTCACAAAATGCCATGATTTCAGTTACTTTTCAATCTCTCTAGGCCATCATTCCCCAGATGATAATTCATGTGACATTTGTCCTGTGAAATTACATCATACCAAAGCCCAGAGCTTATGACCAAAACATTTTAAGAAACATTGCATTTTATCTTCCCTTGTGGAGGTTCACAGTATGTGTTAGCAGATTATAGGTTCTGAGCAGCCATGTAGAGGCAAGAGGGTGTGGTAATTGGACACAGCATTTTTCAGAATGATTTGCTCACGGAATCCTTGTCCTGATTACAATCACATTGCGAGAAATATGGCTTTTGATGCCTTGAGGGCAGAATGAAGCAGTGTCTGTTTTTTTGCATAGTTTATTGCTGTCCTTTTTCTGGCTTATGTAGGTGCTTTACACACACACACACACACACACACACTCACACAGCAACGCACGCACACATGCACACATGTCGAATGGATACATCAAATACAAAAGCGATGAGACAAAATCTCTTTCTTGAAGTTAGTTGTTCAGCACTGAATGACAGGTGCCTAAAAGCTTATTTATAGTACTAGGTAAATTAAAAGTAACCCAGGCTAGGATTGCGAACGGGAAGGAAAAGCCCAACTCGAATGCTGAGAACCAGTCTAATATTTAAACAGACAGAGATAGGTTATTCAAGCTCCCTTGAACTTTGTGGACTGCCCTTTTTCTGAAAGGGAAAAAGAAAATCAAATCTGTGGCCACAAAGTAGAACAGAAAGAAATAGCTGTCTTCAGATAAAGAATGAAAATTGTTATAGAAAAGATTAAGTGAGGATTAAGATTCCAAGTCAGGTCTCAATTGTGCCCTGAGCAGCCACTACTCAGATCCAATTGTGTCTGCAAACTGCAGGCAGTCACTTAGAGGCAGCAAACCTGTAGCTTGTGGCCAAAGGTTGGGCATGAATTGTCCCATTGCAGCCACCATCATTTATCAGAAAGGAAGGTTCCCTTGACATGGGAAGCAGTAATGGCCTCCCTCAGGGATGGTACCAGAGGCCAGGGCAGTCAGAGGTAGATGAGCCATTCCCACAGCTGCTCTGTGGCTTTGCTGAGTCCCTTGCTGCTTAAATCTGGGAGTTGTTTCAACCAAATTCATGAGAGATTAATAGGCCATCTTTCCTGTGTACTCTGCTAAGGTCCCTAGCTCATGCAAGAAGAAGAGCAAGAGCCTGCCATGGTTCAATAGAAGAGATGAAGGATTTGGGTGAAGGATTTGTCATCATGGGTCACATGGTAAGGGCCTTAACTTATAAGCCAGTGTGTTTAGTTGATGCATTTGAATATGCCTTTGTGGGTCTGGGGATGTAGCTCACTTGGTAGAGCTCTGGCTTAGCAGGCACAAAGCTCTGGATTTGATTTCCAACATTACATAAACCAAGCATGGTGGTGCTCACTTGTAAACTCAGCCTTTGGGAGAGGAATCCAGGAGAGTGAGTTCAAAGCCAGCACTGGCTACAAGAGACTCTGTCTCAAAACAGCCAAAAATAAAAAAAAAAAAATCAGTTTGAGGCCAGCCTAACTATATTTTATACAGAGTTATAAATCCTAGAGATAATATTGGTAAAGTGCACGCAGCTATGAATAATGTCAATGACACTAACTAGAGTTACCCGGGAAGAGGAAAGCTCCACACAGGAATCAACACCATCAACTTGGCCTATAGGCAAGCCTGTGGGTTATTTTCTTGATTAATGATATGTAGGAGGGCCTAACCCACTGTAGGTGGTTGCTACCCTGGGCAGTTGGGCCTTGGCTGTATAAGAAAAGTAACTGAACAAACCAGGAGGAGGAAGCCAGTAAGCAGTGAACCTCCATGGCCTCTGCTTCAGTTCCTGCCTCCAGGTTCCTGCCTTGATTTTTTTCCTTATCTTCACCTGATGATGGTAGACTGTCACCTGTAAGCCAAATAAGTCCTTTCCTCCCCAAGTTGGTCTTGGTCAGTGTTTTGTCACAGCAACAGACTGTGCACCAGAACATGTGATATATTAAGATAGAAATGAATACAAAGGACACACATATAATGATAATCTTCAGTGAACAATAGGAAGAAAATTAAAGGAGCTTGTCTTAGGGTTTCTATTGCTGTGAAGAGACACCATGGCCTGCTATGGGATGTCTTTCTGTATGCTATGAATATGTGTTGCTCTGATTGGTTGATAAATAAAGCTGTTTGGCCTATGGCAAGGTAACCTAGGGGCAGGCAGGAAATACAAGCAGATAGAAAAGAAGAAAGGCAGGAGAGAATAGATGCTGCTAGCCGCTGCCAGGAGAAGCAAGATGTAAAGTACCAGTAAGCCACAAGCCACGTGGCAAGGTATAGATTTATAGAAATCGGTTAATTTAAGATATAGGAGCTAGCAAGCAAGAAGCCTGCCATGGCCATAGTTTGAAAATAATATAAGCCTCTATGTGTTTATTTGGGTCTGAGTGACCATGGGACCAGGCAGGACATAGAAAAACTTCCAACTACAAAGGCCACAGAAACTCTTATAAGGAAGCATTTAATTGGGGCTTGCTTACAGTTTAGATAGGAAGCATGATGGCATGCAGGCAAGCATGGTGCCAGAGAGGTAGCTGAGAGTTCTACATCCAGATTGGTAGGCAGCAGGAAGACAGAGAGAGACACTGGGCCTGTCTTAAGCTTCTGAAACCTCAAAGCCTGCCCCCTGTGACACATCTTCTCCAACAAGGCCACACC
This sequence comes from Peromyscus nudipes, assembly GCA_902168325.1. NCBI lineage: Eukaryota > Metazoa > Chordata > Mammalia > Rodentia > Cricetidae > Peromyscus > Peromyscus nudipes. Next base: position 29,967 of record CABHPH010130328.1, read on the forward strand.
TACTCCAACAAGGCCGCACCTCCTAATAGTGCCACTCCCTATGAGTCTATGGGGGCCATTTTCATTCAAACCACCATAGAGCTATTAACCCTTGTTCTAATGTCCTTCTTTACCATTTCCTTTTAACCTCTAATTGTGTCCCCCATTTGTGAAGCTGCTCATTGTGGTTTACCATCTTAGAGAAGAGAGAACTAGATGAAAAGAAAATTAAATGAAGGGTAAAAAAAACTTCTGAATTTTGAGTTTTCAAAACTGGACAATGAAGGAAGAGAAAGAAGATTCATATTACAGACTTGCCCCAGACCTGAAAAGTAGCCACACCAGGTGTTGTGAGTGCACAGTACACACTGGATTTCAAAGTCTTAGTTGAAAAAAAAAATCTGGAATCACCCAGGAGGCACACCTCTAGGCACATCTGTGAGGGATTTATATTTATTTTACACTATATATTTTTATATTATAGTATATATTATTTATTTGTATATATTTTATATTATATTTATTTATATTATATATGTTTATATTATAGTGTCTAGTCATGTCTGTGAGGGAGTGCAACACCATTCCTGGGCATATGTCCTGGACTGGATTAAAAGAAAGCAGTTAGCTGGATATGAGCATCCACAGCTCTTTTCTTTCTGACTGAATGCAGTGTGGTAATCTGCTCCATGTTCATGCTACCACATCTCCCCCACCATGATGGATTGTATCCTAGGACTGTGAGCCAAAATAAACCTCTTCTCTCTTAAATTTCTTCTTGTCAAGGTATTTTATCAGAGCAAAGAGAAAAGTAACTAAGACACCTTCATACAAATGTTAAGACCTAACCCACATAAAATGGCATTTGGAGATGGGCCTGTGGGAGATGATCTAGTCATAAAGGTGGAGCCTTCTTCAATGGAATTAAAACCCTTATAAAAGATACCAGGGAATTTTGCTGTTCCCTTTGCCATCTACAAACCTATAAACTGTCCTATGTAACTGAGCCTTCACAGCCTCATCCATTCCCCTTGCCTGAAGAGAATTCCCACATAGCCTGTGGCAGAATATGTCCCAGGTAGGGACAACTCCTGGATTTGAAGATGGTCCATGGATAAGGATAGAAGCTGACATACCAGACACCAGATCTGTCAGTGCCTTTGTTATAACCTTCTAGCCTCCAGAACTGTGTGAGCTACATTGCCCTCCCTCCTTCCCTCACTCCCTTCCTCCCTCTTTCTCTCCCTCCCTCCTGACCTGTCTAGTCAGTGGTGTGTTGCTGGGGTAGCATGAGTGGATTAAGATAATAATGAATTAAAAAAAAAACAGGCAACAGTCAAATGTGGTGGAGCACGCCTTTAATCCCACAAAGGAGGCTGAGGCAGGAGGATTTTGAGTTGCAGGTCAAGGCCTAGAGAGATGATTCACACTGTCTCTAGATATGGTTTTGTTATCCTGAGGTATGAATACATGTGCCTCCTGTGCTATAAGGCATGGTGACCGGATACCAAAAGAAAAGATCTTATGAGATCAAGGTGATACAAATTGGAAAGGAAAAAGTCAAACTTTTTGCTATTTGCAGATGATATGATAGTATATATAAGTGACCCCAAAAATTCTACCAGGGAACTCCTACAGCTGATAAACACCTTCAGTAATGTGGCTGGATACAAGATTGATTAAAAAAAATCAGTAGCCCTCTTATATACAAATGATAAATGGGCTGAGAAAGAAATCAGAGAAACATCACCCTTTACAATAGCCACAAATAATATAAAATACCTTGGGGTAACTCTAACTAAGCAAGTGAAGGACCTGTATGATAAGAACTTTAAGTCCCTGAAAAAAGAAATTGAAGAAGATGTCAGAAAATGGAAAGATCTCCCATGCTCATGGATTGGTAGAATTAACATGGTAAAAATGGCCATCTTACTAAAAGCAATCTACAGATTCAATGCAACCCCCATCAAAATTTCAACACAATTCTTCACAAATCTCAAAAGAACAATACTTAACTTCATATGGAAAAACAAAAACCCAGGATAGCTAAAACAATGCTGTATAATAAAGGAACTTCCAGAGATATCACCATCCCTGACTTGAACTCTACTATAGAGCTATAGTAATAAAAAATAGCCTGGTACTGGCATAAAAACAGACAGGTAGATCAATGGAATCAAATTGAAGACCCTGATGTAAATCCACACACCTACGAACACCTGACTTTTGACAAAGAAGCCAAAATTATACAATGAAAAAAAGAAAGCATCTTCAACAAATGGTACTGGCACAACAGGATGGTGGCATGTAGAAGAATGCAAATAGATCCATATCTATCGTCCTGCACAAAACTCAAGTCCAAGTGGATCAAAGACCTCAACATAAATCCAATTACACTGAACCTGATAGAAGAGAAAGTGGGAAGTAGCCTTGAATGCATTGACACAGGAGACAACTTTCTAAATATAACACCAGTAGCACAGACACTGAGAGCAACAATTAATAAATGGGACCTCCTGAAACTGAAAAGCTCCTGTAAGACAAAGGACATTGTCAAAAAGACAAAATGGCAGCTTACAGAATGGGAAAAGTTCTTCACCAACCCCACAACTGACAGAGGACTGATCTCCAAAATATATAAAGAACTCAAGAAGCTAGACATCAAAATACCAAATAATCCAATTAAAAAATGGGGTGCAGATTTAAACAGAGAATTCTTAAGGGAAGAGTCTCAAATGGCCAAGAAACACTTAGAGATTTGTTCAGCATCCTTAGCTATCAGGGAAATTCAAATCAAAACAACTCTGAGATACCATCTTAAGCCTGTTAGAATGGCTAAGATCAAAAACGCTAGTGACAGCCTATGTTGGAGAGGATGTGGAGTATGGTGTTAGGGAGAAACATGGTGCCAGGGCAGAATCCACAAAGATGACCCCAGCTAAGACTCCTAGCAATAGTGGAGAGGGTGCTGAACTGACCTTCTCCTGTAATCAGATTGGTGACTACCCTAATTGTCATCAGAGAGCCTTCATCCAGTGACTGATGGAAGCGGATGCACAACCAAGCACTGGGCTCAGCTCTAGGGGTTCAGTTGAAGAGAGGGAGGAGGGATTGTAAGAGCAAGGGGGTCAAGATTATGATGGAGAAACCCACAGAGACAGCTGACTTGAGCTAGTGGGAGCTCACTTACTCTAGACTGACAGCTGGGGAGCCTGCATGAGACCCACCTAAGCCTTCTGCATGTGGGTGACATTTGTGTAGTTTGGTCTGTTTGTGGGGCCCCTAACAGTGGGATTAGGATCTGTTCCTGATGCGTGAGCTGGCTCTTTGGAACCTGTTCCCCATGCTAGGATTCCTCAACCAGCCTTGATGAAGGGGCAGGAGCTTGGTCCTGCCTCAACTTGATATGGCATGCTTTGTTGACTCCCATGACTTTCCCTTTCTGAAAGGAGGAGGAGTGGGTAGGGGGGTTGATGGGAGGTGGGGGGAGGGAACAGGAAGAGAGGAAGGAGGGGAAACTGTGGTTGGTATGTAAAAATAAATGAAAAACTTAATAAAAAAAAAAAGAAAGACCATATGGCTGCCCAAGGTAACTGGTCCTTCACAGCCCTGTTGTATTCATCTTATCTGAAGAGAATTCCCACACAGTCCACAGCAGATAAGTGGCCCAAATGGGAAACAACTATTGGACCTGAAGATGCTCCATGGCTACAAATGGAGCCTGACTTAGCCATGACTGAACAGATCAACAGCTGAGGACCATACAGGCTGAGGGGTGTCTTAGGGTGGATCGTCAGAACCTGTGGTGGGATTTTTGTACAAGAGACTTCAAGAGGGACTTGGTGTTTTCAGGAGAAAGCCTGAGAGGGAGGCAGGTGGACAAGGGCGGAGGAAGGCCTGCTTTCAAAAGGTGGTCCCTTTGAGCTCTAGAGTATGAGCTGATCACAGCCTTTGTTCAGCCGTGTGGCAGAGGATCTGAACTTTTAGGTTCTATGTCAATACCTGGCCATAGAGGGCCCTAAGTGGACTCCCTTCGTTACATCCCTCAAGGCACCCCTGGGAGATGAGGCTCTTAGCAAAGGGATATACTCCTGCTAACGATGCTGCCCCCAACAGTAGAGTTCAGGAGCAGGGGCCTGGTCAGGAACCCTGGGCTGAGCTTCCACAGAAGGGCAGGCACAGAGCAGCCAGAGGGGGAGCAACACTCCCTACCCTACTTTGGAGTCTGAGGCAGGAGGATGACAACCTCAAGGCCTGCTCTAGCAACTTATGACACCTTTTCTCAAAATAAAGGGTTGTTGTTGTTGTTGTTGTTTGTTTATTTGTTTTTAAAGTACTGGTGATATAGCTTGATGTTAGAATGCTTCATTAGTATGAATAAAGTCCTAGCCTCAATTCCCCAGTATTTCAAAAACAGATAAATAAAAAATTAAAAACAAGATTCAGGGCTGGGAGATGGCTTAAGTCATTATAGCGCTTGCTGTACAAGTATGAACACCCAAGTTTGGCTCCAGCACTCATATAAAAGCTGTTTGTGATAATGTGCCTGTAATCTCAGGAGGCAGAGGCCAGAGGGGCTGGGGGCCAGCCAGGCCAGCCAGTCTGTGAGTTCCAGATTCAATGAGAGATTGTCTAAAAATCTAAGGCAGAGAAGTAATTGAGGAAGTCACTCCCGGCCTCTGCACTCACATGTCCACACACATATATGCCCCCCCAACACACACACAAAGTTTATCTTTCATTATAGTGATGCCTAATGCACATCAAGTGAACCTCGCAGCGTGACAGGATGTGTGTGAAGAAATCAAAGACATCTGACATTAAATATATATGACCTTCTCATAAAGAAAAAGATTTATATGGTTTGGATCCAATACGGGCTTTGGTCATGCTGGTGAGAAATATTTACACATTCCAGCGGTTCTGTGATGCAAAGTCCAGGTGGATCTGAAATGGACTGTGACGAATCTGGAATGATGATGCCGACACCGTAAATATCTCATTAGCAGATTGCCACCACTTACAAAGAAGAAAGCTTTTATTGACTTCATTCATGTGGTCACCACATTTTCAAGACAATTGTGCAAACATTTAGATTTGTTTAATTCAAGGCAGAAACAATCAGGGCCAAAGAGAGTTGCCAACAATTCGTGAGATTGTTTTGTGTCTCATTTAATGTACGCCCAGGCAATGGGCTGTTTGTCTTCTTCCGTTTTAGTTTGCTTAACTGATGAGTTAAATCTATTCCAGTTTGTATGTTTACCCTGCCCTAGTTTGCAAAGCATCGAGGAAGAGCTTGAGAAACTCAAAACTTACGACCCACAAAAGGTTTGTCTCCTACACCTGTGTAAGAAATATCCAATGATCTGCGAAGCTGTTGCCCTCATCAAAAGTGCTCAAGAGTGCTTCTGCCCCCGTCCCCAGACTCTCTTGCTCGTCACACCACTTTCTTATTGGTGGCTTGGGGCTTCTCTGCCCTCTCTACTGTGACTGTCTCCACCATGTGCTGTGCAGTGTTTCTGACCGTGCTACTGCCCACTCACATACAGGGCACCTGCCAGGATCCGGTGATGTTCAAGGCTCCCTGACTCCAGGAAGCTTGCCATGAGTATGTAATCATCAACTGGGCTAACAGCGACATCAACTTGACAGCTTGAAGCTGGTTTCTTAAGTGGTTTGTGTTCAACTGAATGTTTATAGCTAGTCATGGACACATCGACTAATGAATGTCTTGCACCACCAAAGCAAGTTATTCAGCCTTTGGAAACCTATTCACTTTACCCTCATGCAATCCTAACTGCCTCCAGTGCAGAGGGGCAGGAACCTGACTCCAGGGCCGCTGAGCAGGCCAGGACCACTGCCCTTCCCTTTTTTCCCCCTTGAAATGACTGAGTATATATTTGATGTCTCATTTCTTCCTGGGCCAGAAGCTCTGCGTTTCTTGGTGGTAACCTTCCCCTTCCAGCCTGGTAGCTCTTTTACCTTAATGCCACACTGAGAGGAAATCAATAAATCAGTGTCTACCGAGGAATTGAGGTAGTGTTCAATAGTACTGAAAGTGTTTCACCATGAAAGTCCACTTCTTTAACAAAAGACCATTTGGATGCTGGAGATGAGCTTTTCTCCCTCCCTCCCTCTCTCTCTCTCCCTCTCTCCCTCTCTTCCTCCCTTTCTTCCTTCTTTGACAGAGTCTCATTTATCCCAATCTGGCTTTGAACTTGTAGCTGAAGATGACCTTGAACTTCTGATCCTCCTGAGTTCATCTCCCAATGCTTGGATTATAGGCACCGTTGTGACGCTGGGGATGCAAATGAGAGCCTCATGTCTGCCAGGCAAACATTCTACCAATGCAGCCAATTTCCAGCCCTTGGTTTTTTTTTTTTTTTTTTTTGAGACAGGATTTCTCTGTGTAGTTTTAGTGCCTGTCCTGGATCTCACTCTGTAGACCAGGGTGGCCTCAGACTCACAGAGATCCTCCTGACTCTGCCTCCAGAGTGCTGGGATTAAAGGCTTGTGCCACCACCGCCTGGCAGCCCTTGGTTTTTTAACAGCCGAATTTCCCTTCTTTTGCAATGATTTGTTCTTCAGTTGACAATGACCAACCCAAATAATTCTGTCTCCAGGTATCCCATGAATCCAGGTATCCTAATGGTTATGCCATTAGGGTTTTTCTAACTGTTTGACAGGAGAGTGATCTGTATAATTTCTAGGGAGTATGTCTATAAGGGCAGATAATGTGCTATTTTATAGCTGATCCTATTTGCAGAGACATGGGAATGAAGGCTAGCAGAGGGCCCCACCCTTAGCTGGGGAGCTACAATAGTTGATGGCTGCTGAAGGAGGGGAACCATTTTTCTTCGAGGGTGTGCTGTCAACTGTATGTTTCCATGCTCCAGTTGATGGCCTGTACCCACGTGTTGTGGAATATTACTTTAACTATGTAAAGATGTGCTACATTTGTTTACATTGAGAAATACTACTTTAACTCCGTAAAGGTGTGTTGCATTGGTTTATGCTGCATTTGTTTAACTATGTAATGATGTGTTGCTGTTTCACCTTGCCTGCCTAAGGCACCTGATTAGTCTAATGAAAAGCTGAATAGTCAATAGCTACACAGTAGAGGGATAGGTGGGGCTGATGGGCAGAGAGGATAAGTAGGAGTAATCTAGGCTCGAGGAGAGAATGAGGGAGAAAGAGAGAGAGAAGCCTGGGGCAGCCAGACACGGAGGAAGCAGGAAAGTAGGATATAAAAAGTGGAAAAAAGGTAAAAAGTTCCAAGGCAAAATATAGATGAAGAGAAACAGGTTAAATTAAGTCATAAGAGCTAGTGGGACAAGCATAAGATAAGGCCAAGCATTCGTAACTGATATTAAGTCTCTGTGTGACGATTTGGGGGCTGGTGGTTCAAGAAAGCCTACTATACACATGTGCATGCAGGCAACACTAAATGTGAGACATCTATCTATCTATCTATCTATCTATCTATCTATCTATCTATCTATC
>CABHPH010130328.1:37458-52073 GCA_902168325.1 Peromyscus nudipes
ATCTATCTATCTATCTATCTATCTATCTATCTATCTATCTATCTATCTATCTCTATCTATCTATCTATAGATATATATATCTATATATATATATAAAATAAAGATACATGAAAGTGGGAGAGGAATATGTCATGTGTCAGGGGTTTCAGGACGGGCCTGGGAGAGGGGAGTAAGGGGTTGATATGATCAGGATACACTATTACATGTATGGAATTATAAAGAATCCATAGACTATATCATTTAAAAAAACCTGGGACTTGAAGAGCCAAGTTGGCATGCATTGGAGAAGGGTTTGGAAAGTCTGTTAATGATCAAGGAGTACCTCACCAGCCTGGGCTGCTTCCCTTGGACTCTGTTCATGTAAAAGAGACACAAACCTCTATAAGGATTCCCTAATAAAATAAAAACCATGACAGGCTGCTGGGGAAATGCAAGGATGCTCCAAGAACTTTTCTAGTATCCTGAGGCCAGAGAATTACTGGTTCTGCTGGGCCTGTGCTTTTCCATGTACTGTCTTCTACCCAAATGAGACAGCAGACTTATTAAGGACTAGGAAGCATTCTGGCTACTATATCTCAGGTGTAAGGATCCTTGTTCCTGAAAAACTCTAGGAGAGTCATTTGTGATTCACTGTGACCTTCACAGAGCCCTTGGAGAAGGATCTATGGCAGTGTCCACTACCTCAATCACCTTAGCTGTGGAGTCACCAGCCCAGCCTTGAGTTACAGTCTACTGAATAGTCTCACATTCCGAATGTATTTGCAAAAGCAAGCGCAGAGCATGAAGAACAAAAATGGTACAAAATCCACACTTGGATGAATTGGAACAGGATGAGTTGGGGAGATGGAGTGGGAAAATGGGTTCAAAGAGAAAAATCAGGAAGATTTTCTGGGATTGGAACAATCCAGATGATAAGAAGTTATAGGACAGAGGTAGAAGGGAACCCAAGCGAAGGGCATCTGAGAACAGGGAGGTATTTTATGGAAGGCATGGTTAACAGCCAAGTCCTAGTGAAATCAAGAAGGAAAAGGTAAAGAATATATGGATGCCCTGATAGGCTGTGGCAACGCAGCAGCCATTAGAAACTGTCATGAGTAGCCCAGACAGACGGACAGTCATGAGAGCTAGATTGCTGGTGACTGAAGAAGTGAGCCTCTTCTCTCTGGTACAGGATGGAGGGCTACCCCTATGAGATTATGGGGACTTACGGAGCCCAGATGTCAGGTAGAACTGACTCTGAGTAACACAGAACCCTCCCCCTCCCAGCTGACTCTCGTGTTGTCTTTGGCATGCTAGCAATGGAACAGGTACAAAGACTCCATCAATGTGACAGCCCTCAACTATTTTCTGACTACCACTGAGACAGCTGGGCCAAAATCAACTAGGAGATTACACGTACGGGTGTGATAGCTAAGTACACAGTGTTTGCAGTTTGCACTAAGAGATAATAATGATGAACTCTGCTAATTAGGCCCTGTTTATATTTCCAATATCACAGCTAATTACCTGTTTAATCCCATTATATGCTCTTAAAAATATCACTAGGGTTCTTCTTGCTTGGCCTATTTTAAGCATCTGAACAATGCTCTCTTTATCTACTGGGTGTCCTTACCAGCCAAGGCTTCTTTTACATGAAGAAAGCAAAGGATGCACAGAACATCGTGTGCAAAGTACAGAAGCTGTGCACTCCCATTGTTCTTCCAGGAGAAATATGGTCCTTGGCTGGTTGAGTTCAGAGTCAGCAGGCATGAATTATAAAGACTATTTAATATGTCCACTCTCATTCCAGAAGTGGATAGAAGTTTCTTGGGAGAACATAACATTCTTATTCTAGCCTTAAGACCCAACTGGATGTCACCATCAACTCCATTTCTGTGATACTACTACAATTTTGGTTCTTCAATGTTTTCGTATGTAGTCACTGCGATGGCAGAATATCTATAAATCATGTTGCTCAGCAACATGTAGTTTTGGTGTCTGGGTCCCAGGTTTCTAAAAGGGTAATTGAGGTTTGTAAGATCATGGGACAACATCTGAATTTTATAAATGGGAGAGACTGAAGCCTTGACTGGGGATCGTGGACGTGGACAGAGGTGCCACCTGTAGAAACAGCAAAATGAGAGCTGGAATTCTAATGTCGTGCTTGTCCCATTGACTTCCACTCACCAAGGGCATGCTGAGATGACATGGTGGGAGCTCAGGCTCTGAGCTCACAAAGACCTAGTCAGAAGCCTAGCTCCACTCTGGGTTTGTCTTGTCTAGAGAATGGGGATGGCCGTCATTGTCATAGCACAGGGCTTGTTTTGATAATTAAATGAGAAATGGTGTGGGGAAGCCCACCTAGTGCCTGGCACAGGATGGTTCCCAGTGAATGTTCTCAGAGAAAATATTTAGACTCCCTGTGAACTGAAACTTGATCTCCTTTCACCAGACTAAGATCTGTTAGCTTTTCACACCTTGATGTTTTGGGGCATGCACAGGCGGAATTATTTAGATTAGGTTAATGGAGATGGGAAGAACCATCTTAGTTGTGGGAGGCACCATGCCATGGCCTGGGGTCCCAGACTGAATAAAAGAAAGATTATGAGCTGTGGTGGTATTGTGTTCCCCAAAATATTGTATATGCTAATAAATTTATCTGGGGTCAGAGAACAGGACAGCCACAATATGAAACAGAGGTTAGGCAGTGGTAGCACACGCCTTTAATCCTAGCAATCCAGAGGCAGAAATTCATGTGTTCAAGGATACACCCAAGCATGGTGATCCACGCCTTTAATCCCAGAAAGTCAGCCTTTAATCCCAGGGAGTGGTGGTAGAAAGCAGAAAGGTATATAAAGCATGAGGACCAGAAACTAGAAGCATTTGGCCTGAGCAGGCCTTTGGCCTGGAGAAGCATGTGGCTGGTTAAGCTTTCAGGCTTCTAGCAGCAGTTCAGCTGAGACCCATTCTGGATGAGGGCTCGGGGCATCCAGTCTGAGGAAACAAGACCAGCTGAGGATCCGGTGAGGTGAGATAGCTGTGGCTTATTCTGTCTCTCTGACTATCCAGCATTTCACCCCAATACCTGGCCTCAGGTTTGATTTTATTAATAAGAACTTTTCTACAATGAGCCGAGTGTGAACCTTCATCATTCTCTGCTTCCTGACTGTGGATATGATGTGACCAGCCACTTCAAGCTCCTGCTGCCATGATTGGCAACACCTTGAGCTGTGAGCCAAAGGGAATTGCTTTTGTCAGGATATTTTTTATCTCGGCAACAGGAAAAGCAGCTAGCCCACTGATGTCCCTGAAATAGTGGCAGAGTGTAAAGTATTTGGTGTGTCACGTCACTAGTTTCCGGAGGTTTTTATTGGAGGCATAAGATAGCTTATCTTGACTAGTGCAGGAGGACTAATAGTATAGTGAGGTTACAGAGGAAAGGATGCTAGACTCCAAGAGCTAAGCAACTCTCGCAAAGTCACGCAGATGGCAAGGTGCGGTCCAGGCTGGAATCTAGATTTTTCTTTAACAGTGATGTCTTTGCGGTGCTTCAAACCCTTCCATCTAGTGTGGAGTTTCTAGTTGCGATGCCGACATATTTTGTATTTTTCATTTCTAAAATGTCTTCTTATAAGTCATTGGCTTTTGCAGGAAAGGGGTGCTGTGCACATGTGTAGGACAAAGGACTTTGGAGAGGGTTTCCACAGACTGGCTGTGCTCCTTTCGCTAAGTGAGCAGAGTTCCGTATTTTTTCATTTTTCTGTCTCTCTTTGGTGGGTGATATTCAGTGTCTGGCCTTAAGGTCTGGGCTTGAAACCTTCCCCCAAACCTTCCCAGACTGTCAGGTCTTTAGCCTAAGAATCTACTATCCTACCTTTAAAACTCTCTCATTTCTGACTTTACCAAGCCCCAAGAACAGGACATTCCTATGAAACAGGAGTCCTACCCATAAAGCAGAAATAGTGTATATTATACAAAAGGTAAATAGCTTTTCATTGAGTAAATAGGATTTTAATAATGCATCACGTGGGGTTGGGGATTTAGCTCAGTGGTAGAACGCTTGCCTAGCAAGTATAAGACCCTGGGTTCAGTCCTCAGCTCTGGAAAAAGAAAAAAAAAATAATGCCCAATGTTAGCAACTAGAGCAGGAAGTAAGTTAGAAAAAAATCTGCAGGCTTACAAAAATGTGCAAATAAGTTTTCTATCAATGAAAAATATCACAAAACTTTAAAAATGCTATGGATAGATTAAATAACAGATGAGACAGAGATGAAGAGAAAATCAGTAATTTGGAAAGCAGAATTGAGGGTGTCAACCAGAGGGAAGAATGATATGGTCCCACTTTCGGGTCCCAGAAGGATAATGTAGAGGAGATGTGGGAAAGAGGGGAGCCCAAACGACAACCCACAGGCCAGCTCTTATGACAGATGTCAACCCCCACTTTAGAGTCTTTGACGGAGTTTACGGTTAGAACAGGGCACTGATACCCAGATGGTAAAACGCATCAACCACTCATTTGTAAATTCTACCTTGCTGAGGTTATCAGTTATTAATATAGTCATGAGTAAGCTTTGGAAGACCAGATGAAATTATGTATGCAAAAAACCCCACGTGGCTGCACAAAGGCCTGATGATCACAAGATTGAGGAAAGGTCCTACCTGTAAAGGATGAGGCCAAACTTTACATAGGGGTCATGGTACACTTGTGAGAATTTGGTTCTTGTTTCTAAACCTCTGAATCCATTTAGTTAGGCCTAGAAATCTGAACCTCTTTCCAAACACCAGCCCAGGAAGATTTGCTACAACACTGTATAGGTGCATGAAAGTTGATTCTAGCCACACCTGCATTAGTATTCTGTAGCTTTGAACCTTGGCACTTAAGGAAGAAAATATTGGCTTCATTATACAGGACCTGCCTACTTTCAGTCCCTGTGAGGGCACTGTATCTTCCCACTGCCAGAGCACTTCCTAAGACAGGCTTCAATGCCAGGAATACGTTTACAGTCCACTGTTGAATAGCTTTAACTTCTGAACCAAAAGTAAAAGAAAAAAGTGCAGTATTTGAAAAAAACAAAAGGTGTGACTTATTAAAAAAATGTATTATACATGTCCTTGAGACGGCATTAACATATGTAATAATCAATTGCTTTTGAGACAAGGTCTTACTCTGTAGCCCAAGTGGGTCTAGAATCCACGTAGCATCAGCTGGCCTTAAACTTGAGGTACTCCTCCTGCCTCTGCCTCCTGAATGCTGTAACTACAGGCATGAGCCATCATGCCTGGTTTAAAGATGCATTAAAAAGAAAGCCCATCTGTAGGTGCTTGGTCAATGTTATTAGTAATGCGTAACTTGCTAGCCAGTTATTAGTATTATTCATAATCATTACATCATCATTTCTCCTCTTGTCCCCTGAACTATAACATGGAGAACACAATAGTGTTCTCTTAGAATTTTGTTGGGACAGTTATTAAATTAGATAATTAACAGGCTACATGTAGGTTTAACACTTATGATATGTCTGCATGGTTCTAAGGACTTACTAACTCACTTAACTTTCTTTTCTTTTCTTTCTTTTTTTTGCGATTTCTCTGTTTGAAGAACTGGTACAAATTACAGAGCTTAAGCAGATGTTTTGGTGTGAATCAGAAAAGGTCAAGGCAGCCCTGACATGCGTGCATGTCATCAGTGAAGTCACCCCATGACTCTGGGAAAGTCAGTTTAGCTCTCATTCTCACTGTGTCCCGGGGTGTGCCTGCCAAAGAGACAGTCCATACCAGATTCAGGGGCTCCTTCCCGTCTTGTGCAAGTTGGCTACTGGTCCCCCAGTTCTTTGATGGATTTCACCTGCTAGTTTGGATAACGAGTCTCAGTGAAGTCACATGAAGTGGGATCATTTTTTGTTAGGAGTCAGTTTGTACAGTTCCAGCAGTGACTGATTCACACTCCCTTTTGTTCGACCCACTCTCCTAGTCATCACGGTCTGGATTCTTGATGCCCTGTGGGAAGATTAGCCACCTGAATGATGCTGTAGCTTCAGCAGTTTCTCAGCATGTTGCTTCTGCTCATGGGATTGGAGGAGAAGGTATTTAGCAAAGTTCTTCAAGGAAGAAGCAGTAAGACACGGACAGACAGACAGGAGGCATATGGCTCTGGATTGATCTGGCTGTTGATGGAAGCCTCTAAGTCCTGTGGACACCTCTGTGAGGGGGACATGGCCATCACGGCAGTGACAGGGCTACGAGGTGGCAGAGGGCTCTGAGAGGCCTGTTAGGGGTCGTCAGGGTCAAGCGTTGGTTCTATTCAATCACGGTTGAAGAGGAAGCCTCTGAGACCCTCAGAGAATATCTTCATTTAATTCTTATAATGATGACCCTGTGATGTTCTATAGTACAGATGGGAAATTGAGGCTCAAAGGTACTATGCACATTATCTGGGGCCACACAACTGTGAAGGGTTGACAATTGACAATTGCATGCAAAGAGCCCGATCCAGTCTCTGATACATGGAACCTAATAGGCAGCATTTTCCACTCTGTGTGGAAAGAGCCTTCCTCCAGGGCTGTCCGGGGGTGTCCGTGATATCTGGGTAGAAGTCCCACACCGGTCAAGTACTCATACTAACAGAAGTTCATTTTTCGTGGAAAATAAGTTTCTTGGTGCCCTGGATGACAAAAAGAATAATCTCTAAACTGTAAGCTGCAAACAGGGGTGAACGTCTATTTAATAGGAATTGGGCCAAATTCATCTCATGTGGCTCCCAAATTGATGATACCTGTCTATGAGGACATGGATTAATTATTATAAATTTTCCTTTTAATCCTGAAAGAATGATTATGCTATAGAGACCCAGCAGAATCTTAGACACATCTTTTGCAGCATCACGACACTCTCAGAACAAAATAATAATCTTAAGACTGGATGGGAAAAACCTTCCCACTTGTTAAATTCAATGCTGATGGGCCAGTCTCAGATTCAATAAAGGCAGGGATGTTTAAGATGATCAGGGACAGATGTTTAACATATTTTATGTAAGAATTGTAGACACAGTTAACTGCCAAGTCTGACTGTTTCTTAAAATACTGGACAGGTGGAGCTCAGGACACATATTCTTGAGCAGTCTGAACTCCTCAGGGCAACCCTCACTTGGAAAAACAGCCTGATCAAAGCACTTGATTCTCCGTTCTTCTCTCTGTGCTGTTCACTTTGTCATGGCTACAAAGGTATTAGAGATGCAAATATTCTCTCCTCATCCCGTGTGTGTGTGTGTGTGTGTGTGTGTGTGTGTGTGTGTGTGTGTGTGTGTGTGTTACTGATGTAAGAATGTCTTTGCTTTCAAATTCATACTCTCCATACTTTTCTTTCTGTCATTCTCTGTGGGAAAGCCCAGTGTGTGGTGCACATTGTTGGCTGAGTCCCCGGCATCTGTTCCCTTCCCTGATTCCCATTTAGAGCTCTGTGTTTCTGGGAACGCCAACTCCCCTCCACATTCTGTTTCATATCTTACTGTTTGTCTACTTTGGGTTCCTTTTATATTCATGGTTGAATGCTGAAGCTTCCAAGGGATGCAAGACTCAGCAAGGTCTGGTCCATATTACTCCAACCTTATCTCCTCCAGCTCTGCCCACTCCTTTCCATATCTCGTCACCTTCACCATCAACCTGTTTACTGTTTCTTGAATATGGTGGATAGGTTCCAACACTTCCACCAAGCGTCTCTCTGAATAAAACATGTGAAGATCCTGACCCAGTTGAACACTTTTCTCTAAACCTCTCATTTTTTTCTTTTTGCATACAGAAAGAACATTCCAGTAAAATCAGATTAATTTTAAGCATTCACTATTAAATGCTTCAAGAGGACTTTGCACCAACATTCTGCCCTGGCAGGAATTTCGGAGGATGTGTATTGAGTCTTTCTTCTTGGGTTTAGAAAGAACAATGTGTAATTCAGTTGTGGAGAAGGCTTTGTTGAAAGCAATTGAAAGAGGTATTTACTGGGTGGGGTTTCAAATCTTGTTGCATTTATACGGTGTTAGCTGCTCTGCCGATAGTCACTTAATGAAAGCTTAAAAATAAGAAACATCTGGAAAGTGTGCCAACCAATGCTGGCTTCACAAACTCAACTTTCTGAATGGCCTCAAATAATTTTAATAAACTATGTTAACACATCTAGGGCTTCAACGAACTCAGATTCTATATCTGCTTTTTTCTGCTGCTACAGGCATGGTGAGAATAAACCAATGATTCTAATGAAGGGCTGAATATCCTGGGAGTAGTGAAGCTCAAAGCTTGTTAAAGTGGCCATAGTTCTGGTAAGGCTCGCAAATGGTGCATTTTGCTTACATTTCAAGTGGCGCCCTTTAAAGGAGCTGTGTGGTTACCACCAGCAAATTGAAACATTTTTCAATGCAAAGATGACCCACAATGAGTTTCACACAGCAAACAGTTGGGAGGAAGGGTGCTAGCACTCTGAGTTTGCCTTCTACAGACTGTTTAATTTCCTGTTTTAAAACGAGATCTTGAATGGAATTTCTTTCTTAAAGGATTGTTTGGCTTAAACCTGATCCTCTCAAATGCTTTCCTAAATCCTTGCTTTGAGGATTCAGACTCTGGACTCACCTGAAGGTATCATTTCATTTCTTGGATGAGAGACGCATTCTCCATCATTCCTAAGCAACCTGAGAGAGTCCTTCTCTAATGCGAATGGCATCGGCAGGTGGACAGAGGCCACTTTGTTCTGTGGGCAGTGAAAATGTATTCTTCTTAACCGTGCATCCTTAAGCTGAAATAAGAAGACCCTCTGCCGAGACACAAATGCAAGACAGAATCAGTGTTATTAATACGCACATGGCTGTTTGTGTAGCTGGTGTTCCATGTATCTGGTCTCCTTTTGTGCCAAAATAAAGAGTTGCTCTTTCTGGCAACCTCAATCTGGACTTCCTGGTATTGAGCTAAGCTAGAGAAAAGTGTTATTCAAAATAGAGAAACGAGGGTCAAGATCTTCAGATTTCGTTCTGCTGTGGTTAGTAGGCAAGGCAAAAGACCTTCCAGACTATCTATCCAATAGCTCCTCTCTGTCCGGCAGAGGCATAATTCAGTGTGAGCAATGAAAAGTCAGCATCCAAGTGGATTCTTGGGGATCATGTCTAGATCTGCTTAGAAAAACAGGTGAGAATGACTGATTTAAACCACAACACATATGACCTGAGCAAGCCCAATTGGAAAGTTGTAGGCTGGGCATATTGCAATACAAGTGGGAGTTTCTATACAACACAAAGGTAAGTAAACAAGCCTGACAAACTCAGTTAATGACTGTGAGGCAAAACCATGAGTGGTTTGAATACCGTTGAACAGAGCACCCCTGGGAGACATGGAAAACTACAGATAAGTAAGTTAGCAGTCCTAAGTGTTCACCCCAGAGCTCCCTCCAGACATCAGAGGTTGCCTGACAGGTGCCTTTCCTAGTAGAAAACTGAGTAATAAAGTAACCTTCCACTTTCCATAAATGAAAAATCAAGCTTTGTTAACTCCAAATACTTCATTCAGTAAGTAGGCTACTACTATTAAGTAGTAGCCTTCAATCACATAAGTGTTCATAGAATTACAAGCCATTCTTGCAGAAGACCCCAAAGGAAGAAAGAATACATATTGTATTATAAAAAATTTAATTTCTTATTTTGAAATAATTACTAATTCACATAACATTGTAAGAAACAGTATAAAAAGGTCTAAGGGATTCTATGGGTGGTGTGTGAGTGTGTGTGTGTGTGTGTGTGTGTGTGTGTGTGTGTGTGTGTTTTGTGTTTGTGTGTGTGTGTGTTTTGTGTTTGTGTGTGTGCAGATATGCTGGGGTGCTCACAGTGGCCAGAGGTTGGCATCAGGTGTCTTCTTTATCATTTCTCTACTTTTTTGAGGCAGGGTCTCTCACTGATCCTGGAGTGCACCAATTGACTAGACTGGATGGCCAGTGAATCCCATGATTTCTCCTACTGCCTCTGCCTCTACAGAGCTGGGATCATAGGACCATGCCCCTGTGGGTGCTGAGCATCTGAACTCAGGCTCTCATGTTTGCATGGTGAGCACTTTTCTGACTGAACCACCTCCTCAGATCCCCAGTGTACTCTTTACTCCCAATCCTCACTGGTAAACCTTGCAAGGTTTGCTACAATATCACAACCATGACACTGACATTGTCCCAAAGAGATGCAGGGCATTCTCCTAGCCATGTCCACTTCTCTCTTACCTGCCCTTTAGCCTTAACCCCGGGCACATGGTCACCTGCTCACCATTTCTATCATGTTCTCATCTCAACAGTATTAAGCAATGGGAAGACAATAGCATGTTCTCTTTTGGAAGAGTTCTAGTTTGTCTTCCAGAGTCTCCACTGCCTTATAGTCTCCCTGGCAATGGACAAGTGATTCAGTTTCTGCACATCTCTGGCATGTGGTACAGTCACTCTTCTCTACTTTAGCTGTTCTGATGGGTCTGTAGTGATTTCTCATGATTGCTTTAACCAGTGCCTCCATCAGAGCTGGCGATGGGGAATGTGCTCTCATTGACATAGCTTCTTTAGAGAGAAAAAAAAACTGTTTATATCTCCCTTTTTCATTTTCTAATTGGCTTATTGGCTTTTTTAAACAACTGAGTTTGAAAAGTTTTTTTTTTATCATCTAGAGACTAATTCTTTGTTGGATATATGTTTTTCAAATACTTTCTTTAAGTCTTTATCTTTTCATTCTTTGTGGGACATTTAGCAGAGCAAATGCTTTAATTTTGATGAAGACTAAACTTACTATTAATTTCTTTACATTTATGGATCACAACTTTTGGTGCCAAGAGTTAGAAAATTTTCCTAAGATATTTTCCCTGCTTTTCAAAATATGAGTTTGTAGTTTTATATTTTCATTTTAGCTCATGATTCATCTCTAGTTTCTAGATAATATGTGGGATTTAAGGTTTTTTTCTCCCTTGTATCTATCATCTTTTAGCATATTCAAATAGAAACAGCTACATTTCTCCTTATAATTGTTTTTCTACTCTGTGAGAATCGCCTGGGCTAATTTGTGTGGCTCTGTTTCTAGGTTCCATACTCTGTTCCTTGGTCTGTGTGTCTAGCCATCTGCCAGTACCGCCTAGTCTCTATTACTACAGCTACGTAAGTTTTGAAATTGGGCTTACTGATTCTTCCTACCCATTTGCCTCCTTCAAAAGTAATGTAGCTATTCTGGCTTCTTTGGCTTTATATATAAAATTTAGAATGTCCTAACCTGGGCTAAGATTTTGATAGGAATTGTTTTTTACTGTGTAAATTTGGTTAAGCATTGATATTTTTAAATGTCAAATCTTTTGTGCATGAACACACTGTATGCATTCATTTATAATCATTCCCATCCACACAGAGATGTGCTGAAGCTGAATCACCAGTGTCGTGGAATGTAGGGGTGGAGTCTTGGGGAGATAGTTAGATCAGGAGGGTGGAGCCCTCAGACTGTATTAGTGTCCTTGTAAAAAAGAGGAAGTAACACACTTCTCTTTTTTCTCCCTGCCATGGGAGGTAACAAAGAAGGTGGACATCTATGAAGTAAGAAAAAAAGCCCTCATGAAATAGGATCCTGGAGGCAAGAGCCCATGCAGAGGCTGTGGAGGAGTGCTGCTTACTGATTTGCTCCTTATGACTTGTTCAGTTTGCTTTCTTATAGAACCCAGCACCAACCACTCGGCCAGAAGTGGCACCACTTACTGTGGTGGTATTGTGTTCCCCAAAATATTGTGTATGCTAATAAACTTATCTGGGGTCAGAGAACAGGACAGCCACAATATTAAACATAGAGGTTAGGCAGTGGTAGCATACGCCTTTAATCCTAGCATTCCAGAGACAGAAATCCCTCTAGATCTCTGTGAGTTCAAGGCCACATTGGAAACGGCCAGGCACGGTGATACACACCTTTAATCCCAGAAAGTCAGCCTTTAATCCCAGGGAGTGGTGGTAGAAAGCAGAAAGGTATATAAAGCTTGAGGACCAGAAACTGGAGGCTTTTGCCCTGGGGAGGCCTTTGGCCTGGAGAAGCATGTGGCTGGTTAAGCTTTCAGGCTTTTAGCAGCAGTTCAGCTGAGACCCATTCTGGATGAGGGCTCGGGGCATCCAGTCTGAGGAAACAAGACCAGCTGAGGATTCAGCGAGGTGAGATAGCTGTGGCTTATTCTGTTTCTCTGACCTTCCAGTGTTCACCCCTATACCTGGCTCAGGTTTGATTTTATAAATAAGAACTTTTAAGACTCATGCTACAACTTACCATGGGCTAGGTCCTCTCACATCAATCATCAATCAAGAAAATGCCCTATAGATTTGCTTTCGGGACAATTCCATGGAGGCATTTTTGCAATGAAGGATCTTTCCTCTCTCAAATGGCCCCAGGTGAAAAACAGGAAATATTTTGGCTCATCATTTCACAGGGTTCAGTCCACGGAAACAGGGACTTGGGGAGAATATCACAGCCAATGGGGCTGTTCACCTAATGGGATCCAGGAAAGAAAAAAAAAAAGGAATGAGAGAAGGGGACAGTGTAAGATATAGGATATGCCATCAGAAACCTATTTTCTCCAGTTAGACTCTGTTTCCAAAAGTTTCCAGAAACTCCCAAAACACCACCACAAGATGGGAACCAAGTGTTCACACATGAACCTGTGGGGACATTTTACATTGAAACCATAACAATATGCATTATTTATGTTTGAAAATATTTTAAATGGCATTTAATATTTTTTAGTTTACCATTTTACAGTGCAGTATGTAGTCTTTTTTTTTAAGTTCTTACATCCTGTAACCATTTTAAATTCACTTACTAATACCAAAAAACCTTACACAGATTCCTAAGGGTTTTCTATATGACAATCATGTCATGTAGCTATAAATATGACAGTTATGTTTCCTCCTTTCACACAGCCACTTAATGCAATGTTGAATACAAGTGATGAGTGGATATCTTTATTCTGTTCTAGGTCACCAGAGAAAGTCTCTTACCATTAAGTGTGATATTGTCTATGGTTGTTTTTTGCAAATGCCTCCCCTGACTCCTTTTTTATTGGGACAGGGTCTCACTATGTAGAAAAGACTCTTTTGCCTCAGCCTGTGTGTTGGGGTTACAGGCATGTACACCTGTCTTCAACTGTTCTTATATTGTTGAACTATTTTGTTGAAATTAAAATGACCGTGTGATTTTTCTTTTATGGACTGCTAATATGGTAGATTACATTGACTGATTTTCAAATATTGAACTAATGTAACATTCCTAAGACAAATCCTAACTGGACATGTCACACTACCATTTTATATGATGTTGGATTTTTTGCTAGTATTTTCTTGAGGATTTATGCATGCATGTTTTTGATATTGACCTGTAGGTTTCTGTTTTTAGAATTTTGATTGATTTTAGTGTCAGGCTAGTGCTGATTAAATGGGGAAATGCTCTTTACTCTCTACTCTTCTACTTTTCAAAGGAGATCATATAGGGTTTGTACCACCACCACCTCCACCACCACCACCACCATCATCATCATCATCATCAAATGCTGGGTCAAATTTACAGGTCAAGCTACCTGGGGCTGGAGATTCTTCTGAAATAGTAAAGCTACAAGAAGGCACCTTCAGTGGTTTAGACCTTATGGTGTTACCTATTCTGATGAGGGTGAGCTTTGGTAGCCTGTAGTCTTCGAGGGGTTGGTCCATTTCTTTTTTATACATATCTCGTTTTCTGCTGTCACAATTCCCCTACCGCACTGTTAGTGTCCATAAATGGCTCAGCACTGGTGTCTGTCCATCTTATTCCTGGCACTGCTAGTTTTTCCTCTTCTTTTCCAGTTTCTCAGCTTTTCGGCCAAACTAATTGCTTTGCTCATGTGAAAGAATCGACTTTTGTTCTTGTTGCTTTTCTCTTAGCTTTTGTTTTCAATTTCGTTAACTTCTGCCTTTATCTTTGTCATTTCCTTTTTTCCCCTCACTTTGGATTTATCTTGTTTTATTAGTTTATTAAAATTGAAGCTTACTTAATTAATTATAGACCATTCTTCTTGCTTTAGTTGCATCCCATGAACTTTTTTTTTTAGGTTTTCATTTTATTTTTCTTCTGCCTAAAGTTATTTTCTCTCTTCCGGTTGGACTTCTGTTTGCCTGTGCATTACGGAAATGGACTGTTTAATTCTGAAGTGCTGAGAGACCTTGTCTCCTTGTCTCTCCTTCCTAGTTTAATACGGTCACCAGCTAAGAACATATTTCCCATTTTGACTCTTTCACACTTTGTCACTGTTTGACTTATGACCCGGGACATAGTCTGCCTTGGTGAATATTCCGTGTGCACTTGAAAGGGATGTTTATTTTGATGTACTTGATGGACTGTCTTAGAAAAATCAATTAGCTCCAGTTGGTGGATGGTGGTGCTGAGTCCTACTACACCCAGGCTGAGTTTTCTGTTTAGCTGACCCATTTATTACCAAGGGAGGTCTGCTGAAGACTTCAACCACAGTTGTGAATTTTTCTGTTTTTCTTTGCAGTTTGGTCAGTGTTTAGTGCGTGCATTCTGATACTATATTGTGGGCTTATAAATATTTCAGATTATTACACCATCTGGGTGAGTGGTCCTTTTC
>CABHPH010130329.1:0-21506 GCA_902168325.1 Peromyscus nudipes
CCTGGCTGTACTTGTGGCAGAACCAGGATGCCAACCTTGTTTATGAGAGCACCTGCCAGGCACCCTGGATTCCAGACCAGTGACAGAACAGTCTCCAGGGAGTAAAGAGGGGAACAGCACAAACTTTAAAAAAAACTGCAGATAAACCTTCAATCAATCAAATACATGGACGTGAAAGAAAACCTGCTTGGAGTTACGGCTCTTTGGTGTTGAGGTCTGCCCGTTCCTACATTCCAGCTGCCTCTCGAGGAGTCTACCATGGAAGAGGCACTTAATGAAAGTAAACTTGAAAAGGAATGTAGGCAGGGGATGTGGCTCAGTGGTAGAGCACTTGCTCGATATGTACAAGACCATGAGTTCAAACCCCGGTACCACAAAAGAAACAATAAAAAGAATGCAATCGGCAACTGCCTCCTAAGGAAGACTGCACCGTCCTTAGGAAAGCAACCCCACCCCAAGGTCACTGCTTCTTAAAGAAAGCCATCTTCTTCCCTTGTCTCATCACACTGACTGCGCAGAGCGAGAGATGGGACTCCAGCGTCAGCTGCGTCTTCAAAGTGACTGGCAGGGACAATAACCAGGAGAGAAGTGCCCGCCCACAGTGGAACTCTCTACTTCCAGCCCCTGACCAACTTTAAAAGTCCATCAGGGAGCTGGACTGGAGGGATGGCTCAGCAGTTAAGAGCGCTTTGCTGCTCTTCCAAGCACCTGAGTTCCGTTCCCAGCACCCACGCTGGGGGCTCGCATCTGCCTGTGAACTCCAGCTCCGGGAGGTGAGACACCTCTGGTGGCCTCTGTGGGCACCTGCGCACACACCTGCACACATACACATAATTAAAATAAATCTTTTTAAAAGTCTTCATCAGAGAACATTGTAAAATGGTGAAAGAACTGGGGAGCAAGAATAAAGTGTAGAGGAACATGGAACCATGGCCCTAAAGCTTCCAGAAGAGACACCCCGAACACTCGGGCTGTAGACTTGTGCAGTGCACACAAAAGAGACCGCAAAATCAAAAGGGAACGCAGTGGTGTTTCCAACCAAGGGAGGAGGACACTGGTAAACGCTGAGGACTCAGTTCAATCCCAGAGTCCACAGAAAAATCCAGGCACGAGGGCACATGCTACCAGAGAGGCAGGCCCCTGGGGCTCAGTGGCGGTCAGCCCGGCCTAAGACCCCTGGGGCACACTGGCGGTCAGCCCGGCCTAATTGCTAAATTCTAGGTCAATAAAATCCTGTTTCAAAAAACCAAAGTTGGGGCAAGGGAAGAGGGCTCAGTGGTAAATGTGTTTGCCATGTGTGAGAACTGAAGTTCGACCCCAGAACCCATATAAATGCCAAGTGTATGTGGCAGCCCACCTGTATTTCCAGGGCTTGGAAAGTAGAGCTGGGAACCTTGGAGCGAGCTGGCTAGCCCAACTAGTTACATCATGGAGTGGAGCGAGCTGGCTAGGTGGACTAGCCATATTACAGAGTGGAGGGAGCTGGCTAACCCGACTAGTTGCATCATGGAGTGGAGCGAGCTGGCTGGGTGGACTAGCCATATCACAGAGTGGAGCAAGCTGGCTAGCTCCACTAGACATACCATGGAGCTCTGGGTTCAACTGAGAGAATCCTGCTTCAGCAGATAAAGCAGGGAGCAACAGAGGGAAATGCAGGACACCAACTGTGAGCTTTCACAGGCACGTACACAAACACACACATACATGTGCATATGCATTGCACCCCACACATATATACATACATAAATGCATACATGAGGAAATAAAAGGTAGGTGGAATTAAGAAATGACACTCCGTGCTATCTTGACTATCTCACAAAATGGTGCAAAACTGGCCCAAAACACGAGCCCTGAGCACACATGGACACTCATATCCAGGACCCAAAGCATCATTTTGTCTGATGTGAAGATGCAGGGCTTGGCCTGACTGGCTTTGCTCTCAGTGTGCCATAGACCTGAAGGGGACACCACAGCACAGTCTAGAAACGTAACAACCTAAATGTTCTGTCACACATACAAGACAAAGGTAACTGACTCTTCAGGACACACAAAGGCCACAGCTCTAAATGTGTCATTGATTCCTAGTTGGTTGAGAGACAACTTCTTGTTCCCAAACAGGAACCCCCTCCAACACTGAAGAAAGGCCTGTGCACGCCCGTGGAGAGAGCAAGCATGTCAGAAACCCTGTTGCCAATTGCTGGGCAATGTGACCTGCCGACAAGGGCACAGCCTCCCAGCCCGGGACTTGGAGGAGGTGGGCAGTGGGGATGCAATTTTAAGAAGTAGGCACTCTGGGGCACAGCAGCAGCGCCCTGAGATGGGAGGACCTGGAACAGCACCCCCAACCCCAAGTCTCCTCAGCACTACCACAGTGTCCCCAGACTGTCTTTGGCTACAGCAGCAGTGACACTATGACCCTGTAGCACACTGACCCCTAACAGTGGACAGTCCCACCCCAGACAGCCAGCTACCACAGCATCCTGGCAAAGGAGTCTGTGCCACCTGACCTCACTGGGTTGAACAGGAGTTCGTTTTCATTCGACCAGCACCCCAGTCATCAGTGAGCAATGCCAGACACACACATCCCAGTGAAAAGAAAAACATCTGACAGTTAATTATGCATTTCAGAAATCAGGCGTGAACTGTGGGTTCACTCTTCAAAAAATATTTATCCTTGGTTTAGTGTTCCTGTGTGTGTGTGTGTGTGTGTGTCTGTCTGTCTGTCTGTCTGTCTGTCTGTCTGTCTGTCTGCCTGCCTATCTGTCTGCCTGCATGCCTGTGTATCTTGGATGTGTATCTTCGGTGTGGTTCCTCAGGACTAATTTTTGTTTTTTTGAAAGAGGGTCCTCTCTGAGACCTGGGGCCTGCCATTTCAGGTAAGCCAGTTGGTCAGAAAACTCCCAGGATCTGCCTGCCTCCCTGTCCCTAACCCTGGGATAAATGTAGCACATACCTTGCCCTGCATTTTACATGGATCTGGGAACTGAACTCCGGCCCTCACGCTTGCACAGAAGAACTTTACCCCCTAGTCTGTTTCCTTTAAAAGTGTTCTGAGTATTGAAACACTGAAGAGGGCCTTTCTTACTTGAAGAAGACTTGGGAAGACATCAATTCCAACCTTGCTGCAGCGTGAGTGGACAGGGGCTCACCAGCTGTCTCTTGCAATCATTAAGTAGCCCATTAAAGAACTTCTCCACCTCACTTACAAACCATCTTTTCACCTTCTGGACCCAGAAAAGTATGAAAAGCATGTGTTTACAATGAAAACACACTACAAAAATTCTTTCCTGATTCAGGAAGATATAATAAGAGGAAGATGCCTGGCAGGCAGGAGCCCCTGCTGCAGGGAGCCTGGTTAAGATAGGAGAAAAGGAAAGAATTGTGGAGGACCTAGCAGGAGTCAAGTCTATGCAACGAGGAGCTAACATTCTCAAAGCGCACGGAACACATCTTCCAGTTGGGAATGAGGCTGAGAGCTCCATGCTTCTTAATCTCTTTAACTCCTATGGTTTCATGACTCATCCCTCATTTGCCTAGGAGGGGCCTAGCTGTTGCCAGCTTGTTCGGTCACATGTCTAGAATCACATCAGGTCATTTCTTTTTCTCTCCTTTGATGTTGGAATTCCGAGTCTTCTCCTTCTGACATACTGTGGATGTGTGTGGAGGTCAGAGGTCGATGCTGGGTGTCATTGCTCAGCCACTCCCCACCTTGTGTCTCAGACAGGATCCCTCACAGCACCTGGAGCTCACTAATCCAGCTAGGATGGCTGACCAGCAAACCCCAGGGCCTCTCCAGGCTTCCCCTCTCCAGCACTAGGATTCACTGCTGCCAATTAAGTGCTGGTCTCCAGGCTTCTGTGGGGCCTGAGCCATCTCTCAGGCCTCCTTTTGATACTTTTTTATGTTTTTACTCAGGTGTCACCTTAACTTTGGGCCTGACTAGTCCATATTTTCTCCAATGTTATTAGTCTCTTGTCAAGCTTCCCCCATTCTGAAGAGATTTGCTGTAGCGGGTGAGTTATGAGACAATCTCAAATTAACCTCAAAGAGCCACACTTTCCAATTATCTACCTCAAAACTGGCTGATGAACCCTGGGTCCACCTGTCTCTGCCCAACCCTTCTCCTGGGGTCACAGGTCCATGCTGCCACACCCAGATTTTACACAGGTTCTGGGGAGGCCCACTGAGGTCTCCATGTTTGAACAGCAGGCATTTTACCCACTGAGCCATATCCACAGCTACCAGCAACAGCTTTTCACAAAGAAGAGGAGGGAGAGGAGGAGGAAGAGGAGGATGAGGGAGAGAAGGAAGAAGCACATACATTTCAATTGTGTTGTCATTTATTTGAAAACACACAATCCTGAAACCCACACAGTGAAAAACAATGCGGCATTCTCCGCTCTCCTCTAAGCATGCCACAGCTTAGCTTCTCTAGGATTCCCAAAGCCCAAATCTGAGCAACAGGTTTTAAAAACAGAAAGGAAAAGTGCTCCTGGGCCTCTGGCTCCCTCCAGAAACGTCCCCTTGATGAGTGATTCTGAGGTGCTTTCACAAGCATCATGTATACCACACTAACGCCAACAAAATGTTCTTGTTTTGCTCTGTAAATCACAAGCCATCCCAACGTTATGAGCATTTGCAGTTCCTACAAGGACACAAGACGGCACGGCCAGCCCCGAGTCTCTGCCATGCTGCTGACTTCCTGCCCTGTTCATGTGATACCATGTAATCAAAACTTGCCCCCTCGCCATTTTTCTCCTCAAGTTTACTTCCATCTTTAAAACCATCCCAGTCCTCAGGTACAAAATCCAGTGGTGTTTGGGGAGGGGGGTGGGGTCGACAAACAGAATTAGGTGGTTAGTTCTTATTAAAATCTTGCATACCTATTCAACTTAACCCTCCCCAACAGATACTTTACTGTTACACACAAATTCTACCCATCTTACTGGGGCTATAGGGAATGTCTGCCATTAGCTACATGGGTCAAACCAAATTCTGCAGGTGCATGGCAACTGGTAGACAATCTCCAGCCGCCCCACCCTCTCTGCCTCCACACACAATGAAATCAGCCAGCACACCTCCCCTTCACCAGAAGCCTTTCGGTGATCCACACCCTTATGGGGAACTCGAGGGGGGAACACAACCTACCTCGTGGCTTCCTGCTGAAGCCATGACACATTTGGCACATAGAACATGACTCCAAAGAAAAGCAGAGGCTCATTAGCAAACTTGTCCAGGTGTTTCTTCAGTGGCTTCTCCAGCTCCACCCATCTCGCTTGCTGGCTCTTGCTGAGAAACCAAAGGCCGAAGTAGTGCGTCTAGACAAAGGGTAAAATCACATCAGTTTGTGCTTCTCACAGCAGGCCGAGACCATCCAGAGAGCAAGCCTCCCACACTTGGGTCCCCAGAACTCTGAGATCCGGGGCCTACCTACGAGGATCCAGTTTCTTCTCCACATGATGCACCTACATGGAGCATCCAGATGCAGCACTCCTAACCAATTCTGCCATCTGTGCATGTGGGTCCCCATAAACTTGTGCTAGGTGGACTGGGCACGGGGCTGACTTTGAGCATGTATATGTACAGGAGTGTATGAGCACCTGGGCAGAGACCAGAGGTCAGCCTTGGGTACCCTGCCTCAGGAGCTAGCCACCTTGGCTTTTTAGACAAGATCTCTCACTGGGACCTGGGGCTCATTGATTAGACTAGACTGGTTGTCTAGTGAAGCCCAGGTAGTCTCCTGTCTCCACCACCACCACCACCCCCAGGGCTGGGATTACAAGTGCGCCCACCACACTTGAGTTTTTTAGATGGTTGCTGGGGACTGAGCTCAGGTCCTTGAACTGTCTCCCCAGCCCCAAGGCTTACTTCTTTGCTGCGTTCAGCAAGATGACTCCCTGTGTGATTTCACACACAGCATGCTGGCAAAGGCCAGGATAATTCTTGAATCTACCATAGAGTAATTTCTTACTAAGAAGACTAACCCTGCCAGCCAGGAGTACACTGTAGAAACTTCACAATCTCTCAGATTCTAACCCAAAAGCCACGTCCTCTTTTGTACTTTAACGAGTACTTTGAATGCAGTACCTTGTACCATTTTATTATACATGAATTATGGTGAATTTCTCCCCCTCCCAAGCTTTGAGACTGGAAGGCTCTCTTCTCCACAGCTGCCCGCAAAGCCACTGGGGGCTCTTGGCAGATTACAGAGGCATTTGATAGATGAACATGTGATTGTCACCCTAACACTTGAAGCCTCAACCGGCTTGGCTATGAACAGCACGCTGAATGATTGAAACAGGTACCTTCATGCACCCAATCCTGTCTTTATAGGAACGTGTGCTAGGATTTCAGGATTAGTGTAGAAAAAGAGATCGCTGCTTCTGAAGACGCCTTTGTGTTTCGATTACAGCCTCTCGGCTGCTTTACAGCAGCACACCTGGAGCTCTGCCTTCAGAAGAATGTTTTCATTACCAAGTTTAATTTCCAAAGGCATTCTTTCTCTGTCCTCATGCAGCTGGCCGCCCCTACCCCTACGCTCACCACAGAGCAATCTCTACCAAAATCCCCAGTGAAGCCTTGGTCCTGCTTTCCTAGCACCCCAGGTGTGTCCTGGCCTGTGAAAGCCAGAGCACCACAGGCTGGCAGGGATGTTTTCCTCAGACGAGTGAAATGGTTGCATCCTCCATGGTGCTCCAAAGGGCAGGCTTAGGTCTATACCTTCTCAAGCTACAAAATACCATGCTCAGTGCTCAGGTGATGTCTCTGTGAACTCACACAAAGCTGACTGAGTCATGTTCCGGCTTCTGTGAGCCCATCTATGTCCCCAATGTGAGAGAGAGTGCAGTCAAGGTCTACAGGTCACTGCACAGAAGAGCTCTGTGGCCCGTCTACCTCCAGTTCTCTCTCTCTCTCTCTCTCTCTCTCTCTCTCTCTCTCTCTCTCTCTGAGTGACTCTATACACAAAGGGACCCTTGGATTCCTAGAGCTTTGTCTTTAAAATGAGGTGACTGCAATTCTTATCCAAAGGCTGCAAGAAACACTGACTACCTGATTAATATCTGCCACCCACGTCTGTGGATCATAGCAAGCACTTCATCAGGCAGGTCACATGACTCCTTTTCACTGGCTCTTTTTAGCATCAATATCATCATGGTTTAGATCTAGAACCTAGAACTTCACCCCCACCCCCAGGCTCATAAGCTAAAGACTTGGTCTCAGGGTACCCAGGGCCTGAAGGGGATGCTCTCTGGAAGGGGACCACAGGACCCTGAGCCCCCCTTGTCCCCTCTTGCCTTCTGACTGTGACATGCCTGGCTTTACCCCTCTATGTCTTTCCAGAAGAATATGCTGCCTCGTCACAGAGAAAAAGGTTCAATGGATTCAAACTGAATCCATGCTCTAAATCGACCTTTCCTCCCCATAAGCTGGTTGCCTCGGGTTATCATATACAATGACAGAAAACTGACCAGTATACCTATGAGCCATGGAATTAGAAAATGATGCCAGGTAGGGGTGGGGGGCTAGGGAGGTGGCTCAGATAGTAGAGTACTTGCTAAGAAGGTGTGAGGACCTCAATTTGGATCCCCAGCATCCACATAAAAGCCCAGCACAGTGACATGCATCTATAGTCCCAGTGCTTGGGAAACCAGCCAGCCACATGAACAACTCAATGATCCACTGGGGGAAAATGTTTTAATTTTTATTTTTTTAAGATTTATCTATTTAATGTGTTTAATTGTTTTGCATGCATATACGTCTGTGTGTGCCTGGTGCCCACAGAGGCCAGAAGAGGGCATCAGAGCCTCTGGAACTAGAGTTACAAATGGTTGGGAACCACCATGTAGGTGCTTGGAACCAAACCCAGGGCTTCTGCAAGAACAGCCAGTACTTTTAACCACTGAGTCATCTCTCTAGCCTGAAATTAAAAATGTTATTGCCCTTCCACCTTGTAGAATACTCTTCTAAATTTCTGTCTTTTCATTCCCACCAAGACCACAACACCAGGAAAAAAATAAACAAACACAAACATACACACACAAAGAAGAGTCATTTTACAGAGCACATACTCTTGCACAACACACACACACACACACACACACACACACACACGCATGCACACACGCATGCACAGAGAGAAATGAGTTCTGAGACTCAAAGTACTAACCTCGAGCCACAGTAAATAGTAAAGAGTTCTAAATAACAAAATGAACCACCCTTGATGGAAACTGAATTTGTAGTGTAAGCATTTGTTACTGCTGCTGCTGCTGAAATACAGTCTTTTTCCAAAGGGCACAAAGCAGTTCCCAGTGATTGGCTATGTTGATGCTATGAAACAGTTATAAAACTACTCAAGAAATGGGGCCCTGCCGGGCGGTGGTGGCGCGCGCCTTTAATCCCAGCACTCGGGAGGCAGAGCCAGGCGGATCTCTGTGAGTTCGAGGCCAGCCTGGGCTACCAAGTGAGCTCCAGGAAAGGCGCAAAGCTACACAGAGAAACCCTGTCTCGAAAAACCAAAAAAAAAAAAGAAATGGGGCCCTACAATAAAGGCGAATGAAATGAACAGGTGTTTATGAACAGACGGAGCTCAGACAGTCCATAGGTCAAGAGAAAATATCCAACACCTTCTTGCTGCCACAAAAATGCAAATCAAAACTACCTCACCCTTTTGAGATGACTCTTATGAAAACAAGGACAGACGCTGGCAGGGTGGGGAGGGCCAGACCCCCCGACGGTGCGGGTCTACGAGTGCACACCGACGGTGCGGGTCTACTAGTGGAGCCTCTATGGAAATCAGCATCGAGGCACTGCCACGTGACCTGGGGATATATCCAGAGGGACTGAAGTCAGCAGGCCACAAAGACACCTGCTCATTCGTGCTGAGGATGGCGAGTTTCACCACCGCAGCCAACTTACAGAATCAGTCTGGGTGTCACTCAACAGATAAACCAATAAATGGGTCAAGAAAATGTGGTTTCTTGGAGTTTCACGGAGTTTAACTGAGTCATAGAAAGAATGACTTTTTTCAGGAAATAGATGGAATTGAAGAGCAAGATAAACCAGACCCAGAAAGACAAATCTCACTTTTTGCTGTGGGATGTCTTTCTGTCGGCTGTGAATATGTGTTGCTCCGACTGGTTGATAATAAAGCTGCATTGGCCTATGGCAGGACAGGTTAAGGTTAGGCAATACTCAAACTAGAGACAGGATGAAGAAGGGTGGGGTCGAGGAGATGCCAAACCGCCATCCAAGGAGCAATGGGTAATGGGACGCAGGTAAAGCCATGGAACACGTGGCAACATATAGCTTAATAGAAATGGGTTGAGTTAAGTTATAAAAGCTAGCTAGCAAGAAGTGTGACCCATAGGCCATACAGTTTGTTAGTAATATAAGCCTCTGTGTGTTTACTTAGGACTGAGCGGTGGGATGCGGGTGGGAGAGTTTCGTCCTGACCGCGGGGCCGGCCAGGACCGGAGAAACTTACAGCTACAACTTTTTCTTTCATATGTGCATCCTAAGATATGTATATAAAGATGTGTACATATGTGTATAAAGACATGTACACATACGTACATAAAGATGTGTACATATGCATATATACCTACACAGAGATATACGGGAGCTGTGGCTGTAGGTCAGTTGGTTGAGTGCTTGTCCAACATGTTCAAGGCCCTAGGTTCAAACCCACCACCATGACAAGCTGGGTGTGGTGACTCACTCCCACAGTCCCAGCACGTCCCCTGGACAGGGATAGCAGGGGATGGGGGAATGAGGGAGAGTAAACACGGTGAACTACATAACACACCTCAGAATGTTACCATGAAGCCTGGCACCTTGTGTATGTGTTAATAAACAATTTTCAAAAAGGTTTGGGGCCATGGGGGTTGCTAGCTCAAGATAAACTGTCCTTGAGGGTGTCTGCAGCACACCTCTGTGCCATCCTACTTTAAAATGGTGGGCTCAGTTATCTTTCAGGAAGGCGAGCCCATTCGGGAGATTTCCGGCTTCATCCTGGTTTTATAAGTTGTGCCCAACGAAGCCTCCTCCACTCCCACTGACTCCCTCTCCACTGACTCCTCTCCTCTCTCCTCTGGCCCTGTTTCCACCCTGGAGTGGAAAGGTTCGGCCCCAGCTTCTGACACGGCTTTTGTTTAGGTTATGGTACAGCACGGGTTTATCCAGCCACATCTCTACAAGTTGCATCACAGGAAATGTAATCAGACCTATAGTCTCAATCCAACTAGCTGTGCAGCAAGCAATAACAACCCCCAACCCCCATGCCGGGTCCAAGGGGCCGTCTCTCCCACCAGCACAGCTGTGCATGCCCAGCTTAAAGTTCAGCTCAGTTTGGTTCCCCAGGCTTCACCACTAAACACTGCCACATGGTTGCGTGAAACATAGCTGAGGCCTACAAACAGAAATCACCTCTCCCACTATTGAAGGACCCTCATTCCCCCAAGGAAAGGCCCAGAATGCCAGCTTTCTGTCTAATGCACCAAACATAAAGCAGACCTGGCTAACCCTCTGGATACCTCTGGGCATAAATCCCATGTTGTATTTTAGTTTTAAGGCCTCAGCTCTGGTGCCTTGAGTTCTATAATGAGGAAGAAAGAAGGCAGTAAAAACTGGTTCCCAGAAAGAAGAACTGTAGCTCTGAGTCAATTACTAAGAACCAGCTGAAATGGAAGAGCGTAGGGAGAGCCATGGGAGGATGACATTTTCATGTGAGCATGTCCTGGGTTTATTTGGAGTTTTGCATTTTAACAGAAGTGTAAATATCTATGTGTACTAAGATGCCAGCTAGTGTTGGCAGTGGCAGACGGGTTTGCCACAGTGTTGGTGTTCATGGTAATGACTGTGGAAAGATCCCAGGGAATGAAGACCTTTAAACAGAATGGAGGGCAGCTAGTGCTGTGACCTGAGTATGGAATGTCCCCATAAGCTCGACCCCCAGCTGGAGGCACTGTCTTGGAGAAAGTTGTGGGATATTTAGGAGGGGAAGCTTGATGGAGGATATGGGTCACTGGGGGTGGGCCTTGAAGTTTTACTGGCCCGCCCTACTTCCTGGCTGCTCTCCGCTTGGCTGTGGAGGCAATGACTGGCTCACTCATGCTGGCATGCCTTCCCCCATAATGCAATCTATCCCTTCAAGCAGGAGCCCAAGCAAGTCCTTTCTTGAGTTGCTCTTCCAGACACCGTCCGGTGGCAAGAAAAGCAGGAGACAGAGCCGGGTCTGTGGGGAATCCTGTCCCTTCTCATTCTGCTGTGGACCTCAAGAGTACTCCGAAGAAAACATGTGTTCAAAATAGTTCAGGTTATCATTGACAGGATTCCTTTTTACTGTGGTGCCAGGGATCAAATCCCACACCTCACACACAGCAGACAAGTACCCTACCCCTGAGCTACATCTCCACACCTCTTCCATTCATTTATAATGAGATGATGTAATTGCACACACTAACTATTCACAGCAGAAGATTGTTGAGGGTTTGGTTGCTCCAGTTTTGTGACCCATGGCATGGCTTTAATGCCATCTGTGAGGGTCACACATGCCGTCCTGGCAATTACAAGGGATTAAAGCCTTGATCTTAATGCAGGCATTCTGAAGAGGTAATCAGCCAGAAGCAAAAGTTTAGAAGATCTCGCATTAAGCTCCAACAGGCAGCCCGCCTCGCCCAGTATTTCAGCTGTCAATCAAGAAGCAGAGTTGGTATGGCCCCACCTGAGAGAAAGAAAGGAGCTACGTACAAGCTCTGAAGGCTTCTCTCAGGCATGAGAGATACTTCAGGCGCAGCTGTAGAGCAGGCTCTGGGCAGCTCTTCATGCTACATTCCAGTGACTCTGGAAAATAAGTCAATGTCCTCGACAGCTGGAGAACTGTAAGACCATCTTGTATGCACCCAGTCTCTGTACTGGGTAGGTCTGGGGACTCTAGAGCATATGTATAACTAACGAGGGGACCATCCTTGTTCTTACAGCCAAGGTCTTCATGAAAATACAGGAAAACAAGCTGCAGCTGTAACAGTGACCCATGAAGCCCGTCATGATTATAGCCAAGCAAGCATTCTCCTGAGGCAGCATGACTCCCTCATAACACACCCAATGAGAAAGACTTAGGAGCGAAGGTTGAGAAATAACCACCTCTGTTCCTACGAAAATGAAGGTACAGTTATCACTACAGTAGAGGCCAGGCGCTAAGCTAGCTAAGATTTCCAATGAATAGTCACAAGACAAGAAATCAACACAAAAATTCAAAGGCCATAACATTCCCCCCCACAATTTACTCTCAGCAGTATTGATACTTAAAATGGTGTGTGTGTGTGTGTGTGTGTGTGTGTGTGTGTGTGTGCGCCATGGTGTACACGTGAAAGTCAGAGGACAATTTGTAAGCCTTAGTTCTCTCTTTCTACCGCGTGGGTCCAGGGGTCAAACTCAGGTCGTTAGTCAAGCTTGATGGCAAGTACCTTTCTTTACTCAGGGAGCCGTCTGTTTCAGTTTTTTTTAACTTGACACAAACCTAGGCAAACCTGGGATCTTCACTGAGGAAATGTTTACACCAGACTGGCCTCTGGGCGTATCTGTGGGACATTTTCTTAATTAATGGTTAACCCATTGTGGGCAGTGCCCTTCCTGGGCAGGTGGTTCTAGGCTGTATAAGAAAGCAGACCGAGCAAGCCACAGAGAGCAAGCCAGTGAGCAGCACCCCTCCATGACCTCTGCTTCAGTTTCTGCCTCCAGGTTTCTGCCTTGAGCTCCTAACAGGCTACCCTAGATGATGGACTGCATAGTGTAAGATGAAACACACCCTCTCCCCCACAAGATGCGTTCAGTCGGTGCTTTAACAAAGCAGCAGGTCTCATCGGCCCCTGTGCTGATCATTTTAAAACCCCAGCTGTGGTTAAGCAGGTTGCAGAACAGAGTTAGATTCCACAGGTTGGGGAATGAGGTTTTCCTGTCAATCAAACAGTCCCTACGCCAGACAATCACAGCTGTTACCAAGCCCCAGTAGATTAACATCAATCAAGCCCCACCCCTCTGTAATGTGAGCTCACCTTTCTTTGATGGGAAATGCAGGCTGAGTCCATGCCTGCGCCTCTGAAATCTTTACACATGAAAACAGCCAACCATGGACGATTAATGCCACAGCTGATAGCTTTGGATAAAACACAAACTTGAAAAAGAAAAAGAGGCTAAATTGGGCAATAGGTACCCATAAAAACACAAGGCCAGTTTGAGGAGGCTCAATCCTGTGTTTAACCACTCCTGCTTCCCGTTCGGGTGGAAGACATTTCTGTTGGAGGCATGCACAGAGCTAGCTCTCTCTCCTTTAATTTGGGAGGAGCTAGGATTGACTAGGAAGGGTCAGAGCTCCAGTGTCATCTGTCACAGGATGAAAGTGGAAGCCCCACAGAGAAAGTGATTTGCTCAGAGGTGACAGACTCGTCCAGTGCAGTCAGCACAAAGCCAGGGGGAGAGCGGAACCGCACCTGGGCACTGAGATGTCAATCACACAACAATGCACACTTGATGGGAGCCTCGGAATCACCCCCTTTATTCTCCTGACAGGTAGTTGTAGGATCATATGGGTTGGCCTTTGACCTCTCAGAAGGAAGCCAGGGTTGGCAGAGAGCAACTGCACGCGTGTCCCAACACACCTCACCTCCCACTGCTCCCCAGAGCTTTGCTGGTAGGTAGGCAGGAGAGATGCCTTTGCACCCCCTCCACACACACACACACACACACACACACCCAGCCCCCCACCCCACCCCACCCCTCATCCACCTCTTCACCACCACCACCCCCAGCCTGGGCAGGTGCTCTTGACTTCTCCTCTCTGCAAATCCAGCTCCCTGTGCTAAGGAAGACCTTTCATATTTTCTACCTGAATGCCTAATGTAGCCTTCAGGTCCAGATTCAAAGCACAGAGACTGTGTGTGTGTGTGTGTGTGTGTGTGTGTGTGTGTGTGTGTCTGTGTGTGTGTGTGTGTCTGTGTCTGTGTGTTGTGCACACATGAATGTATAGATGTGCTTACTCAAGCAGTGTGTGTAGAGGCCAGAGGCTGACACATCACAATGTGTCCAAGAACTTTACTTTTAGAAAGGGTCTCACTGAATCTGGAGCTCAGTACTTCAGCTAGACTGGCTGGTCCCTGAGCCCTGGGGACACACCCGTCCGTCTCTATACCTCAGTTCTGGCGTTCTGACATACACTGCCACACTTAGCCTTTTCTATGGGTGCAGGAGAACTGACGTCAGGCCTTCCTCCTCAGGCGGCAAGCACTTTACCCACTGAGCTCCCCTAGTCTCCTTTCAGGCAGGCTCCTACCCCTAGCCCACAGGAGTCTATTCATTGAATGACTAAGGACAGGCAGCATCCTGACCGACTCTGTGACATGCAGGTGGCACTCAGTCTTTATCTGTCACCGAAGTGCTGGACCCTCCTAATGTTCCCAAGTGTCCACCAAGTCCTAAGGAAGCCACTCAAGTTTTCTTTAGTAAAAATCATTTTTAAAGACATTGAAGTTCAAACAGTTATGAATCAATGGACGCAGCACTCCATTATTTCCAGACAGAAGGACTTTGAAGATGGAGAAGAGGACCACAAAGTAAGCGACACTATTCCCACTTTACAGGTCGGGAAACAGAAACCAGGCAGGTTCAGTAATTTCTCCACAGTCACTCAGCAAATGAGCTTCAGAATCATAACCTGAGCCAAGTTCAACACAACAAATGCTACCTGCATGCATAGCTGTTTACCACACAGTATAATGATCTCAATGCATAGGAATAATCCGTTAACAACAGGACTAGGAGTACTCGAAAAGCAAAAACACTTCACTACCTCAGTGCTATACAATTTAAGTTTTTACTTTTTTACAGGAATTTAGGTATGTGTAAATATGTATAACCAAAAACGCCACCGCTAAACAAAGGACAGCTAGCTACCTGCCATCAGCAGGCCAGGACTTTTCTCAGTCTATTCTCTTGCGTCAGTAACCCAGCTTTACTCATCTGCTGTTGAGGACAGACAGCCTCTGGCTGCATGTGGGAATGAACCCGAACAGACCGCCCACCGGAAGGCTGAAACAGAGTCTGAACGCGAAGGACAGCAAGGACCAGAGGTGTCCAGGAACAAAAGCCTGCCAGAGAGCTACGGTCACCCTGCGGAAGAAGCTGCAAGGAGAAGGGACGGAACCCGTGTGGAAGGTGACCATCAGCCTCTTCTGTCCCCTGGCCCCCAGTGAGATCCCAAGGTCCTCGGTTCTTCCTGATGTTCAGGGGGTCTGAATCTCAGGGGTCAAGTGTCATTCAGTGTGTGCTACTATTTGCCCACATGCTGCCCACCAGCCCACATGTCATGTGGCCATCAGGACTCAAAATGCACAAGTGTGGACTCCTGACAAAAAACTCTCGTCCTGAATGCCTGGGAGATGAAAACCACGTGGTTCCCTTGTCACGGCAGCAGCACACTGCTCCAAGTCCCTCCTAATGGGACGTGACAGGGTGGTGGTGCGAGGCTGGGATCCTAGCTGGAGTCTGAGGCAAGAGGATGACAAGTTGGAGACCTGCCTGGGTCACAAAGTGAGACACTGTCTCAACAAACACCAAAAAGAATGGCATGCATGGAGGTGAGGACAAACACCTATTGTAACCGCTCTCCCTGGGGATGGGAAGGTAGCTCTGGCAGTAAAGTGCTTAATATACAAGCAGAGGGATGCGGGTTCAATTCCCAGAACCCACATAAACATCCCAGGCATGGCATGCTGGGAGTCCCAGGGCTTGGGGTGCGGGGGCGGAGGCAGGAGGATCCCTGTAGACAGACAATTCAGTGAACTCCAGGCTTAGTGACTCAGCCTCAAAGGATGAGGACAGTACTCCTGCAGATGATACCCAAGGTTGTCCTCTAGCCTACACACACACACACACACACACACACACACACACACACACACACACACACGTACGTACGTTTTTATCTGTTTTTAGTTCTTTTAAAAAAAAAAGCTTTCTCAATGTCTCTGGGTCACTCTCACTTTAACTGCCGTTTGCTCCCCGTCTTTCTAAGGGGGAGCACGAAACAAACAAAAGGCAGCTGCAGCCATCCGGAACGGGGGTGGCTTCTCCTTGTGACGCAGCCATCCAACCTGAATGCCAACTTGCCCACTCAAACTGTTTTAAAGAGAAAAAAAAATGGCTTTGGTGGGGAGAGTCTCTCATTCTTACCTCTCCCCCAAAAATCTCACGCAGGAAACAAAAGGAAACCCACTTCCCCACCACCAGCTGCAGGCCCTCCCTCTGACATCAGCACTGGTCCCCTGAGCCACTGGAGCTCGGTCAGCTCATACCCGCACTAAGAACAGCAGGTTCCTCTCAATACACATTTAGGCTAAAAACTCAGCAGGTGCCGACGTGTTAGCAGATAGCAGCTGGTTCTTTTGAGGACCCATCCCCACACAGGGACACGCGCTCAACTCACCTCCCGCAGCTCCAGCCTCTGGGCCACCGCCTCAAGGCACTCTTGCCCTGTGCTTTCCACCGACAGGGTGCACTCGATGACATTGCTGTCCAGCAGGCGGATCCGGGTCACAAAGCAGTTCTTGCTCAGGACATTGTAGCGCCGAGTCCTGCGAAGCTTCAGGCCGAAAGGCATGGCTCTGCGGCCGGGGCACGCCGCCCTCCTCTCCTGGCACAGGCGCCCCTTAGATGGTCTTAGCGGTTTTGTGTTGGAATGGTCACACTAAGGTAGGGAAAAGGTGTCCATGCCCACCAGGCCCTCTGCAGGACGGCTGTAGAGGAAAGAGAGACAATCTGATCACGCACTGCATTGGAAGGGAAGCTGTCAGCGGTGCACACCACACCACACACGTGTGCACACAATCACCCAGGTGGGTGAAGACTCGGATTCCAGCACCTTCGTGCTCTGCAGCTCCTAAATTCCTTGTTGGAGGCCGTGCATCTTACCCTCTCTGATCAGAGTGAAGTGCAAGGAGACCTGGGAAGAAGAGGTGCTTAGCAGGAAGACAGGCATCCCAGATGCACCGCACCTCCAGACTCCGGGGCACCCCACACCCACTCCCATGCACACCGACCTCCTCTCTGGGCCGCTCTCTGCACGAGGAGTGGGACCAAGAGAGCTTGAAGTGCTCAGAATTGTCTCTTGTTTTAACTTCATGAGGAACCGCATGAGAAACTTCACCACGCTTTTGTACAGGTGAGGAGCCAGAGAGACAGCTCGGTGGGAAAGGTTCTTGCCGCCAGGCCTGACGATCGGAGTTCAATCCCCAGGGCCCACAGGGCAGGAGGAGAGAACCGACTCCCACAAGGTGTCCTCTGACTTCCACGTGTGTGCCTTGTCATGCACATGAAGACATTGACAATAAAGAAATGTGTGTAACAGAAAATGATGGTACGGGTGAGAACCAATGAGGTGAAAACTCATCTTGTTCCTATCCTACCACACCAGGTTTTTACAGCTTTTTTTAAAAAACATTTTAATACTTACTGTAATAGCTACTTACTTAGAATATGTGAGGTAAATGGTGACAGCAAACATTTAACACAGACTTTCAACTCCTTAATTTACAATATAGAATTCTCACTGCCACCTTGGTTTTGGTGCTGAGGATGAAACCCGGACCTTGCCCCTGCTAAGCCC
Source organism: Peromyscus nudipes (assembly GCA_902168325.1). NCBI lineage: Eukaryota > Metazoa > Chordata > Mammalia > Rodentia > Cricetidae > Peromyscus > Peromyscus nudipes. The sequence goes on from CABHPH010130329.1 coordinate 17,657, forward strand.
ATATTCTCGCTGTGAGCTATATCCCTAGTCCCTAAAATACACGGATTCTTCAGTGTACTTGAAAATCTTACTGTGTCCTTTTGTTCAGCCAATATTTAGACAGATGTGAGGAGCCACCCAAATACGGTTCTGTTCCTTTACAGATGAGATGGCACAAAAGTCCTGTCACCAATTACAGATCATTTAACCCTCTAGTCACAAGACTGGCTGGCACCTGACGTCCCACCAAATGAAAACGGCGACATGACAAACACAGAGAACACAAGAATCAAACACCAAGCAAAGTGCCTTTACCTGGCCCCGAACCAGCGACGTTCTGGTCAGGAGGCGCAGGAAACTTCTCTCTCAAAGAAGCCAGCAACAGGCAGAGGGCTTTTCCATCCAGCTGCCTGCTCCTGCCAGGCTCAGAGGACAGCTAACTCAGGCAGGTGCAAGCAGGCTTAAGCTCCTCATCCATCCTGACACGGCCCTGCTCCTGAATGGACACTTAGGAACCACTGCAGCAATCGGCTGATGGATAAATGAGCTGTCTGCGATATTTATAAGCCACTCCTTGCCAGAACCCCAGGCCTCCTGAAGGTTGTCAGGGTATAGCCCTACAACACAGCAAAACACACTCCCAGCCTCCCTCGGCAGGCAGGCTTTGATACTTGCCCTCGGCACATTCCTGAGCATGGCAGGTACATGTTTTATGATAGCTTAGAATACATATGGCTAGAATGCTGGCTTGGTGGAATAGATTAACATTTCTAAACCACTTTATGTTGGCAGAGTAGCATGTTTACTTCCAAGCCACGCCAATCTGATCCCCTGATAGGGACAGAAAATACGGAGGACCCACCCAAAGATGGGGAAAGAAGAGGGGAAGCCAAAATATCCTGAAGTGTTTACTGGTGAATTCCCCTGGCTTACTGAAGCACAGACCAAGAGGGCTAAGATTCAATGCCTACATTAAGAAAGCCTTAAACAGACAGAAGTGTTTGTTCTGCGGACACCAGCGCATTTCTCTTCCTGGGCCAGGCACTTCACATTTGGGTGTGTCTGCCTTAAACACCTATGAAAGAATGTGGCCGGCTTGGTACCCAGCTATCCTAGCAAAAGCAATCTCTCCACATAGTCTACGGCATGGCACAATGCATGGATGGTGAAATAGCCACCAACTCCCCAGCCCAGTGTGCGGATAACTGCCGTTCTTAAAAGGAGCAGAACGCACACACAGCAGAGTGTCAGCTCAGCAAAGAGTGTCAGAAAAGGCTGTTTGGTGAGGTGGGACTGAACTCTGTATCTCTCCAAACCACCTTCCAACCGCCTTGTTGGTGACCTCCAAAACAGCCTTCAGACGTGTCTATCATCCAAGACAATGAACAACCAACATGGCTTCGTGGACCCTAGAAAAATATCTATTTCACTTAAAAAATAATAATAATAAAAGAATCCCTGAATCTTTGATTTGCAAGATAATCTCAACAAAAAAAAAATGCAACAGAATTGGTCTGAACCGTCAACAAGTCAACAACAAAATACAAGTCTCAAATGGGAGGGAGAAGGCCGTACAAGTCGCTTCCCAGGCAAAAGGTGGAGAAATTGGGAAAAATAAAAGGTGATGTTTGGTCTTGATTAAATCCAGTTAGGAGGGGGTGAGGGCAGGACTAAGAAAGTCAGGACGCAACTAGGTAAACTTAAAATTGAGAGAGAGAGAGAGAGAGAGAGAGAGAGAGAGAGAGAGAGAGAGAGAGAGGGAGAAATGAGATCATTGTTAATGTTCTTATTTTGTATTGTGTGCAGCTTCCGTGTTTGCATGATGTACACTTACTGTGGAGGTCAGAGGGCAATGTCAGTGTCTTCCTTATCATTCTCCACCATATGTTTTATTGAGACAAGTTTTCTCCCTGAATATAGGGCTCACGGAATGGCTAAGGCAACTAGTCAACAAGCCAGGGATCCTCCTGTGTGGACCACTGCACTACTTTTTTACATGGGTCTGGGTATCAAATTCAAGTCTAATGAGCCATTTCTCCAGCCTCAATTTTCTGTGATTTCTGACGTGGAATTGTAGTTATGTAGGACAGAGATATTAGGAGATATCAGTAGCTCTACTGTGAGTAAAAATGTCAGGATGGAGGCTTGAGAGATAGCTCAGCAGTTAAGAACACTAGTTGCTCTTGCAGAGGCCATTCAATCGCCAGCATCCAGATGGTGGCTCACAACCATCTGTAACTCTAGTCCCAGCAGATCGGATGCCCTTTTCTGGCCTCTAAGGGCACTGCATACACATGGTACACAGACCTACATGAAGCACCCATACATATAAAATAAAAATGAAAGAGAAAACATTTAGATCTCACAATGCCTGTAATTTTTAAATGGCATGCATATATGTATGTAGGTAAACGCACACAAACACATGGTGGACACACACACTCGACTGACAGCAGCTGAATGCCAGTGGCAGTATACAGACACTGTCATCCCGCTCTGCTTCTCCAGGCACCTAATACTTTCATGACAGAAAGTTAAAGGGAAGACACTTCCCCGTGTAGACAATGTTCTAGTACCCAAGGCTTTCAGGATGGTCAGAGGGAGCTCAGCAAGCAACATCATCGGTGCTTATTTTAACAAATTAATCTGGGTTAAAAATATCAGCACAATTTGACACCCCATCTCTTCCACATATGCTGTCCGCCTCAACCAAAAGCGCGTAACACCCACTCCGGGCAGTGCAGAGCCATGGAGCTGTGCTTCTTTCTAGAGGGAACTGCAGGCAATCCTGACCAAAAGCAGGTGCGACACTTAGATGATCCCAGGCGACCCTCCACTGTAATGACAGTGAGAGAGTTTGAGCTCCGCTCAGGGCTGCCGTTGTCCGGCCAGTGATGCGTCTCGGTCCTCAGCTCCTGAGGAAACCATCACTCACACAGTGATGTTGTCGGAGCTCTGCCTTAACTGTCACACCAGGGCCACACAGCGCTACCCTGCTGGTCCCTCACAGCAGACCTTCTTCTATCACCTCCCTTCCGGTCTACAAGCCGGCTCCAGGCCCCTTGGCTGGGCTTCCTGGAATCACAGTTGCTTTATTACATAAAGAACAACAAAATCAGAACTAAAAGCCACATAGAAAGGACTGTGTTTATGATACTTTCAATTTAAAAAAGAAAGGAAGGGAGGGAGGGAGGGAGGGAGGGAGGGAGGGAGGAAAAACCCTCTATATTGAGGTTCCATCTTGCCACACTCAGAATGGCAGTCATCAGGAGAAAAAGTAGCAGGCTAGAGAGATGGCTCAGTGTGTAACAGTCCCTGCTGTGCAACCATGAGGACCACACACCCACACAAGAAAGGGCAGCTGGTGCGTGTGTGTGTGTGTGTGTGTGTGTGTGTGTGTGTGTGTGAGAGAGAGAGAGAGAGAGAGAGAGAGAGACAGACAGACAGACAGACAGAGAGAGAGAGACAGACAGAGAGACAGAGACAGACAGACAGACAGAAAGAGAGAGAGACATGCTGGGGAAGTAACAGGAGGGACCCTTACACACTGGTAACGGGAACAAACACTAGCTTAGACACTATGGAGGTCAGTATGGAGGTGTCTTTGAGAAACCAACAACAGATTGCTCTTGCACACGACCCAGTCATTTCTGTCACTCCTGGGCATCTGTCCTGAGGATAGCACAGCCACCTGCTCAGCAGTGTTAAGCAGCGCTATTCACTACAGCTGGACTATGGGGCTCACCAGGGTGCCCAGCATCACAAACGGACGATGCAAGTGCAATCTGTCCTCTCAGTGCGTTCTTTACGGCCATGAAGAACAGAGTGACACCGTCTGTGGGGAAATGAATACAACAGGAGACAATCGCGG
>CABHPH010130333.1:0-12333 GCA_902168325.1 Peromyscus nudipes
CCCCCCCCCCAAACAACAACAACAACAACAACAAACCACTTGGAGGTGCACACTGGGCACAATAAAATTAATGGTTTTCTTGTTGCTGTGGTCCAGTGAGTGTGCACTGACTGGTGGTTGTCTTTAAACCAGGAATGGGCTCTGGATAGTGCTCCCAAGGCCTCCATGCTAACACCCAGAAACCTTTCTAGTCTGAGAACCAGAAAACAGGGAAGTATGCCTGTCAGTGCTCAAGCCTCCTGAAACTGATCTGTGGGAGGAACAGCCAATAAGCAACACGAGGGAAAGAAGGACCTTTATCAGCTTAAATTGAAAGCTACATTTCTTCCATTTCCTCTTAATCATTGTAGACAATGCCCCACTCATTAAACACAAGTATTCAGAATGAGTTTTCCTTTTGAACTCTGACAAGGCTCCTGTTAGTAATACAAAACCAAGCTCAAGTCAAGGATGAAATCTGTTTCTGAAAAAACTTTCAGAATATAATTTAGTTGACAAAAGTATTAAAACTAAATTTCTTCCAAGGGGACTAAATTCTCATCTCTAAGGCCCTATCTAAGGCAGTATAGAGATTTGCTCTTGAATCATGAGCTTTGTGGCTACAGACCACTTGGTTTGTTTTGGGGGTAGTTATTTTGATTTCTTTGGGCTCTGGATATCTTTTATACGGGGTTAATAGTTCTTGGGAAAATTAATTAAGTGAACACACGTGAGCCCTAAGTGGCCAGCACAGTGACTGACAATAAATTCAAAATGAATCAATACACATGGTCAATGTCGGAGGACAGATTCTGCTAAAATAGACAATGGATGTTAGGGAAAGGTGTTATTATACGGTGGGTGAAATTTGGGGATTTTCTTTGCTTTAGTCCGAGAATGTGATAGTTAGATGTAGCTGTGTGAATGAAATCCTATGTAGGTACATAAGCCATATGCAGGAGGAGGCATAGGCTCGAAACGTCATTTCAGCAATGTGCCCTGAGCCACTCTGAGTGGCCTTTGGAAGTTAAGTCCTTGCTGTCTGACCTTTGGGCGCCCTGAGGGATGCTTGTAGCTGCACCCAGCTTTGGAAGGGACCTAGGCACTTTCCAGAACTGTCCATCTGCGCACTGTTAACTCCTTGATCCCTTACATCTTCCCCAGAAAAAGCTATTTCCTCAGCCCAGAGAAAGCTCCCTCCTGGGGGCTGGTGTAGGTTGGCGTTTAACTTTGTTACAAGTGGGCAGAGTCCCTTTTGCCTCTTGTCTTGGGGTAAGTGGCTAGGAGTCCGAGTGAGGGCCGGTAGCCGGGGGACAGGGTGGCCAGAGAGAGACTATAGCTAAGTCAGGAGGACACTGCAGCCTGGAAGCAGGTGGGGGACTGGGGAGCGCAGTGGCTGGCCGGTCCCTCCAGTCCAGAGGCCGCGGCGGGAGGGGGCCGGGGGGGGGGGGGGCGGGGTGGGGCGGCGCAGAGGGCGCGGAGATTACCGCGGCGCCACTAGAGACGCGCAAGGCCCGGGAGCCTCGGCGGTCCCCACGCGAGACCGCAAAAAAAAAAAAAATACGATGACAGCAGGCACTTTCCCGAGATCGAATAAAAAGGAAGGGCTTCTGCGTTCGCCACGGTCCTCTGCCCTTCCGGCGGCCCGCCGCAAGGCCCCCAGCGGCCACCCTAGCCCCAAGTCGCCGGCGGCGACGTGCCCCCGCCTCTAAGGCTCCAGCTCCGCGCGCAAGTGAGAAGCTGCCCGCGGCGCGGCGCACGCTCCGGCTGGCTCCCGGCTTGCGCGCAAAACTTCCACCCGCTCGTCGCCGGGCCGCTGCTGCCCTAGAGAGGGGACCCAGCTGCGGGGACCTGCGGAGGGACGCCGGGGCGCGCGCGCTTTCTCTTTTCTTCTGCCTTCCTCGGCGCTCGCCCGCCGCCGGGACTTTTGGCTCCTCTCCTTTCCTCCTCCTCCTCCTTCCCCCCACCCCCCTTGCAGCCGGCTCCCCCACCCCGCCCTGTTTCTCCCCCACTTGTGTAAGCTATTTGTTGGGGGGTGGCCGAAAGGGATGTCCTGTTTTCACCAGAGACTCAGCGCGAAGGGAAAACTTAGACACTGGAAGGAACGAGAGTAAAGACCCAGATCCGACCGGCGGATTAGGGGCTGGGAACAGACAATTGAACTTCAGGAGCCCCAGGCGGTCCAGGCCGCCAGAGGTGAGTACCCTCTCTCTTCATCCAACTCGGTTCCTGGAGCCCAAGGGGTTCCGGATTTAGAGGCTCCCCAAACTGTCCCTCTAGAAAGTGCGAGCGACTTTGTAGTGCTGTGGAGGGTTGCGGGGATGGAAGACGCGCGCCGGCAGAGTGTGTGAGCCTTGGACTTCTCCCCGCCCGGGTGACCTAAGACCTGTGTCCCACGGCCAGGGCCGCTTGGACCTCAGAGGTGCGCTTTGCCTCGAAGGACCCTCAACGACCCTAAGGTCCCCAGTAATCCTTCCTGTTCGCCGCTGGGCAGCTGTGAAGCGGGCGCGGGACCCAGATGGGTCTTGCCGCGTCCAGGGTGCAGATCCTACCTGAGGGCACCCCGCCCCCCGTGTCTCCGGGGCGCCTGCACCAACTTCTCCCCACTCCCACCCGGTGACATTTAGTACTTTGTGATGACTAGCTACACGGAGCCAGGGTGCTAACCCAGTGTCCCCTGGAGGGCCGAGGACTCCTGGGTGTGTGTGTGAAGCCCAGCGCGCGTGTACTCAGGGGCCGAGCTCTGATCTCCAGGTACAGGTCGCCGTCTAAACAGCGGCTACGACCGCACTTTAATAGTTTCTATGTGGCGTGGACGAATGTCTCCTGCAGTGTGCCAGGGTCCGTGAAATCAGAGGCGCCTGGTCGGAGGAGTAGCTTTCATTGGCTCCGGGAACGGATGCCATGGAGTGATTCTAACTGCTCCAAACGGGAGGACCGTGTTGGGGAGAGCAGGTTTTCTTTCTGAGCCGGCTGGGTCTGGGGAGGCCATGGTGAAATGGGACTCGGAGGCAGACCGTGTGAGCCCGGTTCATTTCGCACCATTTAGCAACCCAAACTTTTCATTTTATTTTTCTAGTAGCACTTAATTTTTTCCCTTTTTTTTTGTATTCAAGATTCAGAACCACTCTAAGAGAGATTGGGGAGTTTTTGACCGAGTCCCGTGGCTGAGCGGTAGCGAAACTAAGGGAGTGCAGTTAGATTTTTTTTTTCCACCCTCTCCTTGGTTGGAGTGATAGCGCCTGGGTTCACAGGCACCCATCTTTCAGCTTCCCGGGAGGCTAACCGGGTTTGCGATTTGGGTGGGATTGATGTGGCCTTCTTCTCCTTCTCTACGGGCAGCGCTGGAGTCATTCTGGAATTCTCATGAACCCGAGGGCCACGAGGAAGGTGCGCATCTCCGCGCCTGGACAACCTAGGTGGCCGCTAGCTCCGGGAGAGTGTGTGTTTTGGTTTCTTGCGCAGTTCCACGTGGAGCACCCCCGTGTGCGTGTGTGTTGTGTACTTGATCTGTGAGGAGGTAACTGGAGTCTCGTGTTCAAACCCAGTGGGCCCTTGGCCATTAATTTGCTTTCCTGGCTGTCATTACAGACACTTCCAAAATCTGATACCTAAAGAGATCCAACAGGTTGGGTTTCACATTAAGAGCCCATACTTAACAGTTTTCTTTCTCCCTTACCCCCTTTGGCTCGGCACTCTGGGATCAACGTAATTGTTGGAGCGAAATACATCTTCTCGAATATGGCATTTTGTTGCTCTTCTTTTAGCGACGGCCTTTTTGCACCTTTGGGCGTTTGTCAGTTTCAACGTGGGCTCCTGGGGGACTTAGGTGGGAGTCTTTAGGAGCATTTAGCAACCACGGTTTCCCATCAACAACTTCTGAAGTTTCATTTACCCGTGAGTGACTGACAGCGTCCAAAGTGGACCATAACTTTTTGTTTGTTGAGTTTTTCCTCTTTTTATTTTATTTAATTCTCATTTTCATTTTTAAGACTTCTCCAGGACAAGACTTGTATTCGATACAACTCCCCAGTAAAGTCTGATGTTTAAGCAGAAACGGTGCCTACTTTTTTGTTTACCTTTTAAAGAAAAAAATATATATATACATATATATGTATATAGGTATTCAAGCTTATACCCGAGAAACAAAAACTAGGGGAATCAGAAAGGAGAGAATTCTAAAACAAAATAATTTGATATGTTTTGTGGTGCATTTTAAGAGGTTTGCATTCAAAGACATTGTGTACCTTAAAAAAAAAATGCTATCCCAAGAAATAAAAAAGCAATAGCAACACGATACAGACTTTTTTTTTGCGTATGATGAAGGACTGCCAGAATCTGAGTTTTGTGGCCATCAGACCCAACATAGATAGATGTTCCTCACTTTTACAAACCGGAAAAATAGATTGTTCCACCTGATTAAAAGTAGTAGGTAACTCAAAGGTAAAACATTTTTTTTTCTTTTGGTAATGTCTGTTCATGAATGCTAAAAACAAACAAATATCAAAACCTTCAACAGCAGCAGCTTTGGCCTTAATATAGTTGAACTGACTTCAAGCCTCTTGTTCTTACGATTAAAGACCAGGCATAGTCCTCCCACTAGGTGAAGGTCTGAAATAAGGAGGTGTTCACAAGCCTATTCACCTTTGCGAAGCAGGTGAAATGAAACAGGCTTTCACATTGTGAGACCCCACCTCATCCATTGGGATTTCACAGTTATAAGTGGGAAAATGTATTCAATTCTTCCCTTTTTGTTAGTGTTTATTTCACAGAACATTACAAATTTGGCTTCTCGTTTCCAAAACAAACTGCGTATGTATTCACAAGTAGTATTGTGTTAGCTAACACATTCAGATAAAAGAGCTTCAAAACCCTACAACTTGTGTAAAAATACATTGATTTGAGAACAATTTTATTCTCATTAAGAAATAGAGACAGAGGTGTTTAGGTGTTTTCTAAAAGCTGGATGAAAAACTGTCTTTGTAGAAAAGTTTCTTTTTGAAGAAGGATTTGCAGGTGGGTGGTTTGCCATTTTAACATATATTATATAATATATATTTTCCATCTCTAAATTTTCTTTTATTTATATTGTGATTTATGGTGTAAATAAATTTTACATAGCAATGGGAAGTGCAGTGTCCAGTTTCGTGTTTTTAGTCACTGGTGTAAGTTCTGCATGGCTGATGCCATGTCTAAAAATATATTTATGTGGCTTGGCACTTCATTTATTAAATGTGATGAACTGGAGTTAAATTATGTAGAAATTTTGAAAGGGTAAAATGATAGAAAAATCTACGGCTGTGGATAGGAAAGTTAGGGTTCTGGAAAATTCACGTTTTAACTTTTAGATAATAAAATTAAAGGTTTGTTTTTATTTTTTTTTTCACTTTCATGCAGGGGAAGCCCACAGGTTTTATGCAGAATTCAAGAAGAAAGATAATCCCTTTTGAGATTCAGTGAAGTGCTAAGCAGTTTAAGAATTGCGAGCATTTATTAGGTTTTACATTATCTTTCTTTCTCTTTTTTTCTCTACTGGGTAAACTTAAGAACACTCAACATTCAGTAAAAACAGGCCCCCCTTTGCAGGGAGTTTATTCACCATAGTTCTGTACTGCAGCTGCTGATCATATTTCATGGAGCTGTTAAAGCACTTAAAACCTAAAATTAGGTACTGTCTGGTTGTAAATATTTCAGATCACTCATTTGAGAAACAAACTGAACAGTCTGCCATCAGAAGTATGGAATCCTATCATGGAAGAGTTGGGCAAACCTTTACCAATTGCTTAGATATCTTCTTGGTGAGAATAAAACTCTGTCAGTTTCCTTTTCGAATGAACATTACCTTTCCACACTCTCAACTCTTACACTGTGTGTTTCAGTAGAGTATCTTAAACTAATTGTATTCAGAAGTATAGTTGGGGGATTTTATTACAATGGTTACTAGGTGAAGGAAATCAACACCACCCCGGAATGGATAGTGGCGGTGTGTACAGACTCCTCTCATGGAATTTTCCTGGTGAACTCAGAAACGGCATGCTCTTTCAGGCATTTGCCCTCCAGATGGGTTAGGTACAGGAGCGTGTTGAACGGTGAGCATGTTTAGTGCTGCATTTCACAGCTTGATGTGTTTGAGTGCAAGGAATTGAATATTCATTAAATTGTGCACAGAGCCAAACTTGGCGTCATTTAGCCAGAACTTGAGTGGAAGAAAATAAACAAGAACCCCATATTCAAAAGTGTCACAAGCCACTTTGCTGGCTTTAAGAGGTCTGAAGACTTTGTAAACATTACTGTCACTGAATAATGCTGTGGCCCAGCACATTAGTATATATGCCCTAGTGAGGCCTCACTTTCTTCTGAACTCCTGTGTTTTATTCTTGCTCTATCCATGTGTTTGTTCTAGAGGGGTGCAAAAAAATGGACACACCACTATCCATACCCTCCTCTCTCTTTTCCAGAGAAAGAGATGAAACTGATTAATTTTAAAAACAGAAACCGTGCTGAACCGTCAAGCTCACATTTATAGGAACGTTTAAGACAGTTTCAAAGAGGTGCCTCTAAGTCTCACATAACCTTCTCTGTCATTCAAAGGTGCTAATTGATCTTAGCACTGACCTAATAGTATAGTTTGATATTTGAAACCTTTCAGTATTGGCCTGGCCTTTTTCTCACCCTCTAATTTCAGTACATGGTCGATAAGGAAAGACACTGGATAAAAACATCAGAAGTGTTTTTCTGTATCAAACATTTTAATGAAACATATTCATCATTTAAAACATTTTTGCAGATAGTAAGCTATTTTATTTCAATATCCTTTTGGACCATGGAAGAAAGAATCACACTGTCAATTAGGACATTTAAGGCTATCCGAGAAGTAGTTTTGTTGGGTTGGAAGACAATGTCTGTTATCACATTTGGGTATTTTCGAACCGAAGTCTCAGTGTACCAGTATAACGTTGATGTCATGAAATTTTATGTCTAAGATTATATTTTCTTGAGTATATTTATATCTTAAAATATGCTTTTAAATAAAATTAGTTACGGGTTGCCGGATAGCTCTCAGTACAAGTCAGCATCCTATGGGATCATCATGGCCTCTCTGATGGGCTAGCTAGTAGCACTGTTGTACACTGTCTATGGGACTAGCTAGTCTTAATCCTTTCAATTATGCTGTAAGGAATGAAGCAGATGCTTTTATTCATCCAATTTCACTGGCGAAAGTGTTGAGATCCAGTTTTACAGCAGCGAATGGAGCCAAGATCCTAACTTCGCAGTGTGACCCACCACCCTTCCTCTCAAGCATCAGGCTAGGCAGTGGCTCCCGCTAGGTCTGTGTGGGAATTTTGAAGGAAGAGGCGTGATGGTGTGCATTATTCGTTACCTAAGAGAAACTAGATGTTAGGAAAATAAGCTTAATTGTACATTGCCTTGTACTTGTACTTGAAATTGAAATTGTACCTCTAATTTTGTAACGATGTCTGAGACAGGTCACAAAATGTAATGTAACGAACTGAAACACATTTAAATGTCCAGTATATATGTAGCTGTGTGTGTGTGTGTGTGTGTGTGTGTACGTGTGTGTGTGTGTTTCTGTGTATAGGCTAGAAGACAACTTGAGGGGGTTAGTTCTCTCTTTCTACCAACTAGGTTCCAAGACGGAACTTGGGTCTTCTTCAGTAGTGGTGGCAATTGTCGTTACTCACTGAGCCATCTCACCAGGACCTTAGATACCTATGTCAGGAAACATAAGTAACAGCAAGTGCTTGGTCCAAATAGGTCAAATCAGAAAGGTTGGTAATAAATACTGATCCCATGGAAACGCTTTGCAAAATTTTGCAATCATCAAGCGTTCATGACCATCTCCATGGAATATTTAATTTACTTGTAGGATTTTCCTTTGCTTTTCAAGCTTTAGCCTTAGGTTTGATGTTACCAGTTTTCTTGAGGTGTTGTGCAAGCTTGATAGCTGATTAAGAATCAATCTACACTTTATGTTCAGCTAGCTAGTAAGGAACAAAGTGTCTAAGCGTGAGCATTGGGTTTCTAGAGGAAAGGCTGAAATTGTAAGAGTCCCGGTCATGTTTCAGAAATCCTTTAAATTTATATGGTTATTACAATTTGCATGTATAAGTTTTCTCTCTAGGTGAACATATTTTCCCTATTAATAACTCTTTTAAAACTTTAATTTTTTTTTGTAGAAAGTCAGCGGTTCTCACTGTTATGTTTTTATCTATTTCGCTACAGGCCTCTTTTATTCAAATAAAAGCTGACAGTGTGCCTGCCAGAGGGATGTCAGGGCTCTGTGTGACTCAGGAGTGCATAGCCTAAGAATTACTCACCACACTCATCTTTTACTGTCCGTGCCCTTGGAATTCTCCACAAGAATCTCTGGGCGGTTGAAAATAACTACAAAAAACGACAAGCCTATTTATGACAATGCAGAGTACCTGCTCTAGTATCTATATAGTGCATCATCATTAAAACGTGGTAATGTGAGTCTCGAGAGTCATAGTTCCAGGAGAGGCTGAGGCAGGAGGATCATGTGAACTAAGATTTGACCTCATAAACTGGACATTGGACTACATCATGTAAGGACACCCCATGTCATAACAAACAAGCAAACAAACAGACTCTCAAGTACCACAGAATATCCATCGTAGTGCTTCAGGAAAGGTTCTGTTCATGTGACTGTGACTAGAATAATCTATTCACTGATCTCTGCCTTCAACGCAGAGAGCATAAATATCAATGCAAATGTTCTCCACATGTAGTTTCTTGTCTTGCTGAGGCAGGACACGAACGTTAGGTACCTCTGTGCGGGCTTTCCTGGTACAGCTCTTCTTTAAAGACTTTATGAAGACGTACTATCACTGGCTAAAATTCATCTGACTCGATTTTCATGTCAACTATTGCTACTGTTTCTGTTATTCTTCCCCCCTTTCTTTGCAAAATGAAAGGGGCATTTCTCCCCAAAGACTCCAATTAAATCATAAAAATTTATATTCATATACTATTAAGTTTAATTCTGCTCACAAAAACAACAGTATTAAGGTTGAAATTCTATCTTTAATCAATTAGGTGTACCTCACACAAGGAGGCCTAATCTCCACAAGGTCATATATACAATTTGCAGACCTCTGCATATTCCCAGAGGAGTGATCTTTTCATTACATTTCATCTCTGGCTTTGAACTCCTTAATGCCTCAAGATTTGAAAAGACACAAATACTGTGATTAAGACATTGGGTATTTCTAATATAATGTTCCCAGTATGCTGAAAAGCAGTAATGACTTGGAGAGTCTACAGAGCTCTTCTTTAGCTAATCCTTTTCCCCAAGCTTTTGTACCTGAATGCAAATGTCTTTTCATGTGTGGGTATGACCTAGGAAATTTTAGACAAACTTAATCACAATGTGGGTAAGTCACATTCAAATTTCCTTCAAACTGTGTTTCTGGCAGGTAACTAAGAATGTACATCTTGGACTGGGGAGATATCTCAGAAGAGGAATTGAATTTAGTTCATCCTTAGAATCCACGTTTAAAAAAAGTACAGTGTGATGTGGTATCATGCATTTATAATCTCAGTGCTTGGGGCACAAACAAGTGGGTCCCTGAAGGCTTGCTAGCCTACCAGCCTAGACTATTTAGCAAGCTCCAGGCCAGTGAGAGATCATGACTCAAAAGAAAGGTGAACAACACCTGAGGAATGACGGTCCTTTGACACGTGCATATGGATGTGCACACAGTGGAACATCACATACACACAAACACACACACTACAAATTTCAGTAAACATACTGAGAGATTGTTTTTACATGAACATTAGGAGTTAAGATGATGGTAATATTTTGTCCTGTTTTGGCTGGATCAAAAGAATTTTAATTTAGCTCTATTTTATATCATGAGTTGTTGCTTTTAGCTATTAAAGGCTTTCTTCATAGAAGCTGAGTAAACGTTTTGGCATTGAAAAATGCTTTCTAAATGTTTTTAATTATTGGTACTACTGAAGACATGCAAAAGTTAACAGGAGATGAAGAGCTTTACCCCCACTACTCAATAGAATTTTGAAGATGTTGGGGCTTTTTGTGCCTTATGTACTTGTTTTCACCTTTCTCTGAAAATGTTTAGCACAATGGATTAGTTACTATAACCAACTCAACAGTTTCAAACCTCAGGCCTTCATAGTGGATGGACACTTGTTCCGTATAGATCTGGTCACAGGACTCTTTGTCATAATGACTGTAATTGTGACATCTTAATGCTTCTTCTGGACTGTTCTGGGCTAAGTTTCACCGTCTTTTAAGAGTTTCTTATTTCTCAAATATTCACATTGGTTTATAGTTATTTTCAAGTCCTGCCTGTAGTTAAATATCTGTAGAAAACTCTCTGTTGCCCACAGAGCAGATTCCAGAATTCCCAACAGGACCTGCAGTATCCTTCATGCTTAGAACATTGGCCAGATTGCCACTTTCCTCTCTCAACAACCACTCACAATACATGTTCTCTCCAGCCACAGGGAAAGCTGCGCTTCTCAAATGCATTCAGGTCGCTCCCACTTTGTTTCTTTGTGCCTGTGGTCTTCACTTCACTGTATCCTTTCTTGTCCCCGCAACTTCCATCTCTACCTCTTTTCCAAGATCTGAGATGCAAAGTATTAAGTCCCTCCTTTAGAGCCCAAGTTGGACATTTCTTTTCCTTTCCTCCTGCAGCACACACGTTTTGCCCTTAGCATAGCACTTCGCACATTGACTGGAAACATATTGCTATCTAAAGCCTGCTCATGATGAGAACCGGTTGGAGGGCTCAGCTGTGTTTGTCATCGCTGTATCTCCAGCGCACGGTGCGTCGTTTGACACATAAGTCTGTGGCACTAAAATCTCCTGGGAATGGATAAGTAAAGAAACTGTGTGCGATCAATGCTGCTGAGAGTAGACACCCATCCCTGCCATGAGACTGGTAGTAATAAGAAGAAACCATGACCACTGCATGGCTGGAAAACTTCTGAGCAACTTCGGGCATTTGGGATATTAACTCAGTAGAACTGGAGCCCTGAATCCAGAGCAAGGCACAGACTTGGGGCACAGACATGTGGGTCCCTGAAGGCTTGCTAGCCTACCAGCCTAGACTATTGTACTGTGTGTAGGCATACATATGCATGCATATTTACATTCTGGTGTGTGTGTGTACATGCATGTGTGAGTGCATGTGTGCACATGTGTATATGTGTACATGTGTATTTGCATATGAGGGGGGATTGTGCACATGCATGATTTTTACCCAAGTATTAGTAACTCAATGCTTTTTAAAAAATATTTATTTATTTTTACGTGCCTTGGTGTTTTGCCTGTGTAAGGGTCCCCTAGAACTGTAGTTACAGACAGTTAAAGTTGTGAGCTACCATGTGGGTGCTGGGAATTGAACCAGGGTCCTCTGGCAGAGAAGTCAGTGTTCTTAATCGCTGAACCATGTCTCCAGCCCCAACTCAGTGCTTTAGTGGGTAAGAGAAAGATTCTGAAAATCTCTGGAGATGTGGGCATTTCACGGAACTTTAAAATGTGAGAGAACCAATTCCTAAGCATAATGGGAACCTGGGATATGGCTGCTTGGGTTCAAATTCCAATTCTGACAAAAAAGGCTTCAGAAAAGCTAGTTCATTGCTTTGTGTGATTTTGACTGTTTTCTTGTGTGCAATAGAACATGCTGCATGAGTTTTAAAATGAGGATTACACAACTACACCTATGTAAACCATGAAGAATGACATCTTATGTAAGTGGTGTGATTTTGATTGTACCACTCAGTAGAACACGCCCAATGATCCAGATGGTTAGACTTGTAAGGGTTTTCCTTCTTTAATCTTAAATTGTGAACCAAAACTGTCTTTAATTATAGAAATTGGGCATTCTGGGGTCATCTTGGTAAACCTGAGGCTGTATTTAGATCTCTATGTGCAGAGACTGTGCATTCTCAAAATTCAGCTTACACAACTTACGTTGTGTGATTTTTTTTAATTAAATATTTACATTACAATTATCTAGTTATATTTGGGCTTGAATTAATGTGGTTCCTTAACTAAGCTAAACAATTATAAAAAACACCGTACAATAATACTGTTATTTTATGACTAAAATCCCTTGTCCCCCCTTGCTTTTTGAAGCCCGGAGTTATTGATTGGTTTTAAGTAAGGACACAAATTTTCAATAATTCATGGACATGATGAACTCCATGTAAACTTAAGAAAAATTTTCAGATATTTTTTATGATTCTTACCTCACCAGCAAGAGTTGGAAATGATTAATATCTCTATTTCTACAATTTACCACTCAGTCCTTGGACGACTATGCAGTGGACAGCAAG
>CABHPH010130334.1:4985-25358 GCA_902168325.1 Peromyscus nudipes
TGTGTGTGTGTGTGTGTGTGTGTGTGTGTGTGTGTGTGTGTGTGTGTGTTTGAGACAGGGCTTCTCTGGGTAGCTTTGGTGCTGTCCTGGATCTCCCTCTGTAGACCAGGCTGGCCTTGAACTCACAGAGATCCACCTGGTTCTGCCTCCTGAGTGCTGGGATTAAAGGCGTGTGCCACCGCTGCCCAGCCTAAAAATCTTTTTTAAAAAATGAAATATAAGACTTAAAATAGAGGGGAATGTCACAAACTTGCCTCTTCCATCTTCAAGTGTTTCATTTCCCAGGCTCAGCCTGTATTTCTCTCTGTGCCTCTCTTTAATTTATTTATTCTTTGATAATTTTATACATGTATACAATAAATTCTGGTCCTATTCATCCCCTTCTTCCCCTCCAATCCCTACCAGTCCCTGCTCCCAACAAGTCCCCTTTCCACTTACATGTCTCTTTTGTTTGTGACCCACAGGGTTTAACCAGGCTCTCTTGAGAAGGGATGAATGCAGCAGGAAGCATAAACAATTCACCAGTGACTACCTCACTAAAGACTCTGACTGTCCCTCCACAGCAGCTGGCAACTGCCAATAGCTCCCTGAGAAGGGACCTGGCCAATAGTGTCCCCAAAGTGCCTCCTGCATCCATGGCTGAACGATGATGGGCCCAGTCTTGTACAGGACCCATGCAGGCAGCCACAGCTACTGTGAGTCCATGAATGTAATGGCCATGCCACGCCTGTGGTGGTTTGAACAAGAATGGTCCCCATAGGTTTGCTCATATATTTGAATGCTTGGTCATTGGGAATGGCACTATTTGGGAGGGATGGTGAGGCCTTGTTGGAGGGCATGTGTCACTGGGAGTATGCTTTGGGGTTTCGTAAGCTCAAGCCAGGCCCAGTATCTTTCTCTTCCTGCTGTGTGTGGATGTAGAGCTCTCAGCTACTTCTCTAGCACCAAGTCTACCTGATGCTGCATGTCCCACCATGATGATAAGGGACGAAACCTCTGAACTGTAAGCAAGCCCCAGTTAAATGCTTTCCTTTATAAGAGTTGCTGTGGTCATGGTGTCTCTTCACAGCAATAGAACACTGACCAAAACAATGCCCAAAGACAGGGTTTCATAGCCCTGCTCCCCATCTTCCAGCTCTCACAATCTTTCCACTCCCTGCTCTTCAGTGTCCCCTAATTCTTAGAAGTGGTGCTATGGATGCCGTTGTGGGGAGGGCATTCACAAATCACTTACTCTCAGCCACAGGATTTGCTCATTTCAGAAAAACGAGAAGGTTAGAAGGAAATCATTGGACAGGGCTGAAAACTGAACAACACAGAATTTCTTACCTTTCTAGGTGAATTTGTATTTTAAAAGAGGATGTTAAATACCAACGATTCTCTAAGTGGCAAAACTCCACACACAAAATAAATGAATATCAAACATTTGAGGCCTTCTGGGAGCGACATCTGTGGGCAGGAGTGTCCATGATGACTCTGGCCACTGACTGGTTCCAGAACGGCTTGGAAAACAAGTATATTTCCCGAGACACTGTCTTGATCACCTGGCACCAAGCCCAGTATAAACAAATGGCCGATACATATTGTTAAGTAAATTAACCACTTCCACCCTGTAATCCTCACCCGCTTTTAGTTGATTCCATTTCTCTTTATGACCAACATAAAAATCAATCATGGTGACTGATGTTTTGAGAAGGAGGAAGTGAATGGTTTACTCAAACACCAGGGCTTGGAAAAGTGGTCGGACAAATACAAATGCCTTGCTAAATAGGCTTAGAGAGTGTGCTAATCCCCTTCTAATGAAGAATTCATCCTGTGTTAGCTCAAAGGGATAACAACTCAGAAACGGAAGTTGCTCTGTCAGTGATACCTCATTTCATGAGGACCCTGGCAGTGAACTTCCTTTACTTAAAAAAAAAAAAAAAATCCCCAGCTCATCAGGAAGTATTCAAAGGACGGTATTTCACATGGCCCAAAATTGATTTCACTTTTGTGTGTGTGTGTTGAAGCATAGCATAAAACACTTCCAGAGTCAGCCGCTTGTTTACACAGAGTGACCTGGGCTCCCTCCAGCTCCTCCGCCTCAGTACCAGCCCTTATCCCACCTGGGAACCACATCCCTTCCAGCGTTTCCAGCTCTGCCCGCTTTTAAAACCGTAAAGGACTTGAATATCGGTAACTTGTTATTAAATAAATATTCACCGTCACAGAGAGTCAGAAAATACAAATAAACAACAACAAAAAAAAAATGTTAAACTCCACCTGCCAGAAATTACTACCATGGACATTTTGATCTTTCTGTTATTGTTGTTTTCAGGGATTTTTCACTGTGAGATTTAATATTTTTTCAACCCACTTTTTCACTTACAGGTTGTCAGTCTGTATCAGTAACTTTCCTATAGCACAGATGATTGAATTAGTGTGTTGTGAAAGTTGGCTCTTTTAACAAAATGGAGGAAGAAAACAAACCGGAATAAACAGAAATAGCACAGAGCTGAGGCAGAGACATGACGGGTGACGCAAACTTTTAATCCCGTCACTCAGGAGACAGAAGAAAGTGGGTGTCTATGAATTGGAGACCAGCTGGTCTACATAGCAAGACTCTGCCTCAAAAAGAAAGAGGAAGGAAGGAGGGAAGGAGAGAGGGAGGGAGGGAGAGAGGGAGAGAGGGAGGGAGGGATCACACAATACTTGAGCCATTTTGTGAAGGTTAATGGTCAGCCAGTGACAGAATGGATACAAATAGGAACATACATTTAGGGTGAAAGTCAACAGGCCTTGTTGATAGACAACAGAGAAATTAGGAATGATCCCAGGGCTCCAAGAGCCCAGCCCAAGCATAACAGCCGAAGACTCACAGGCGAGTGGAATACCAACAACCAGTCCAGGCTGGAATCTTCCAGCAACAAGAACAGAAAACCTAACTGACAGGCGTTTAGACATGAATATAGGGGTTTATATTTTCCCACAAAACAGAAAGTCTAGAGGCTGATTCCAGAGCTGGTCCCGAACCCGGCTCTTCCCATCCTTCCAATGGAACACCAAGAGCGGTGTCTAAAGATTGCTGCTGCACGTCAGTGCTGCTGTCCCCCAAGTGCAGGACGTCCCTGAGAGAGACTAGCAGGGGTCTTCATCCTACATTGCTGTGGCCCAAACTATATTCCACAGAAACCCTGGAACAACTGAAGGCTGGCATCGTGACTCATCCCTGGGCTAGAAGAATGGAGGGCGGCTGCCGGGTGGGAACCAGCAGGAGCTCTCACAGCTCTGGGAAGCCAGAGGTTTCATGAAAAACCCATTAGGAGCCATCCAATATGCCGCTGGGTGCCCTGAAGACGAAACTGCCGCTGAGCTATAGAACTGAGCACCCGGGAAAGAGAAACAAGCTGGCGGAGCAGCAAAATAAGCTCAAGCGGGAGCCTGAAGAGAGAGCACAGACACAGCGGAAGACAGGGAGATCCACAGTGGGGCAGGCTTGTGAATTTCTGAGAGAGGGAAAAGAATCCAAGCCATCTCATACTTGGAGAACCGAAGAACATAAACACCGGCAGTATCAACTGGAGTGACTGGACCACCAGGAGAGTAACTTTATTAAAGAAGAAGATGCATTAAAAGGTAATAAATAGCCTAGGTTGGAGCAGAGAAGAGGAAAGCAGATGTGAACGGTCTAGACTTCAAGATGTCTGCCTGTTCAGGACAAAAGAAAAGACAGCAGCTAGGGAGGGGAAGGCTCCTTAAGACATACCGTGTTTTTAACCTGAGGAGGGGTTTGAGCACATTCACATAATGTTCAGAGAGATGTGATGAGGAGGGGACCATCTAACTTTAGGTAAAATAGAAGGGTGGTAGCAGGAGCAGAGTCACCATGAGTCTGTCAATGCTTCCGTCCTCAGCAGGGTATGGGGCATGGTGGTGCACTCCTTTGGTCTCAGCACTTGGGGACACAGAGGCAGTCATCTCTGTGAGTTTAAGGCCAGCCTGGTCTACATAGTGAGTTCTAGGTCAGCCAGAGCTATACAGTAAGACCTTGACTGAAAAACAAACAAATAAACAGACAGACAAACAAACCAGTTCTCAAATAGCATGAGGAAGGATTCTGGATGCCAAAGATTGTCGACAGAGGTACAAAGTATTGCAAAGCCACCAGGCCAGACCTCAAAGGGAAAGAGACTGGATAGTGAAGGTCTAGAAGTGGCAACAAGGACCTTGAAGAATGCCAAGAGCGCTTCTGGAAAACAAACACACAGACACAGATGGAGAAAAGAGGTTGGGGATCCAGTGGGTCTGGTTGCAATAGGACATGAGTTCTAGAAGACACAGGGGAGAATCCAGAAGGTAGCCGTTAGGAAATAGCAGAGTGGCAGGGATAAGGAAGTACAGGGAAAGTAGCCAGAGGTAGAGAGCTGGCGGCAGTCACAGAGAGGAAGGGGGTGAGTGACTGGTGTGTACGCTCCCGTGGGACTCCAATACAGAGACGGGAATCTTGAAGGTTTTCATCACAGTTCACTTAGATTGTTAGATCAGAGTCATTAAATGCAGATTCCGTCTCAGTAGGTCTGCTGGCCTGGAGCCTGGGACTCTGCATTGCCCGGTTTCCAGGAGCACCAAAGAGCTAAACATGAGCAAGGAATATCTCCTGCTTCACCTTTTCTACTTACGCTCTTTCATCCCTTTCTAAACTCTCTATCCACCCATCAATTTTCTAACTTTAACATATTAAATATATATTAGTTAATACATGTTAATTAAATTAGTATATGTATGTTTGTAAAGAGCACAGAGTGAGAGGTGGAGGCACAGAAGCGAAGCGAGAAGACATTAGAAGTTTCTTCTAAGCAACTGTTAGCTACACACACTTCCCAAACTTGTCAGCCGGCTATCTCGTGTGATTAAGCGCATCTGTGGAACCTCTGGTGTTTCAAACAGGGCACCTAAGTATTCAGTAAGAGAATAAGAGGCTGGGAACAGCAATTAATTCTGGTTATACCATATGGCCGTACAGAACACTGGCTGGAACCCGAAAACTTAATTTCACAAGAGTCGCACTTATTCTGAATTTTAATCATTTTTTTTGGATCAGCAAACATATGCCTGCCAACCTGCTTCATTTACACAAAATTCTGAAGCATAATCACACTGCACACTCCAAAATGATTGGTTTTTCTCAGGTGGACTTGCGAGCTTACTCCTACCAGGTTCTCACAGCAAAGTAGAAGTCGGTGGTGCCGGTTTAATCTCCTTGTTAAATAAAACCTTCTGACTTTTTTCTTTTTCATTTTAAAAATATTTTTATTTTATTTCATGTGTATGTGTATTTTGCTTACATGTATGTCTATGTACTATTTACATACCGGTGTATGCACCATTTGTATGCCTGGTGCCTGCAGGGGCCAGAAGAGGGCATCAGAACTCCTGGAACTGGAGTTACAGACAGTTGTGAGCTGCCCTGTGGTGCTGGGAATTGAACTCGGGTCCTCTGCAAGAGCAGCCAGGGCTCTTCTCCCTCCACTCCTCCCAGTACCCCTCCCCACTTCCCCTCTCAACCAGATCCAGCCGCCAGTGCTCTTGACCACTGAGCCATCTCTCCAGTTCCCCCAAAAGTTCTTCTGACAAACAACATCACTTCCACCCTCCTGCTTTCCTCAGCATCTCACTACACTGTGAGTCCCAGAGTCTCCGGTCCTGCATCCCTCAGCCCTGGGGCTGGCTCAGGAGCCCTCATCCCTGTCTCCCGCAGAGGAACTCCTACCACCCATCTGCTGCATTTCGCTTCACCAGAATAAAGACGTTATTGGTTTTCAACGCAGACTCCATTCCCTGTCCTCTTAGAACCAGGATACTTTCATCTCCTGTACATCTAATAACTTCACGATAAGGACAGAGAAAGAATCAGTTTTTGTTTTGTGAACTCTCGTCTCTAGTGCTTGAGAGACTGTCCTAATATCCCCCGAACATGTTTTAGTGATAACATTTACTGCACTTGGGGCCAAAATGATTTTCTGCCACTTTCAATTCTAGTTCAATAAAAGAATAAGGGCTTTGTTTCTGACCTCTGTCATTTGTAATACCATAAAATGATTTAAAAAATGTAAAATTGACTTCCATTTCCTACTGGACTACCAATCTCATATTAGTTTTCCTTTTATCAAATTTATGAGAAAAGTCAGAAATTGCCTTTCCTTTTAAAAAAAATCAAAATTTCAAGATCTCCTGGGCAGAATGTTTGAATCGAATTTCCACTCTCAATAATTGCTGGCCTAGAAGTTTTAAAGAAGTATAATAAAAGTTAGCTACTTCCTGTTACTTATGTCAGTAATAACAAACTAGAGGATTATCCCTGAGCTCAAGATTAACCAAAAATAATCAAGTTATTCCTAGAAAACCATCACTCTTAAAAACCTCAAATATGTGTTATTACATTTCAAATTAAGGAAGTCTGTGATTTTTCAAGACCACAGTGAATAAAGTCAATGGTTTCTAAATTGCTAAGTCAAACCAACTGGATATTTTTATACTATTGTGTTATAAAAACTTTCAAATATGCATCAAAGTTGAAATAAGCCCCATATCTAGCCAGAACCTAGACTCAAGATTCATAGCTTGTTAGGCTTGCTTGGTTACATAGTGTCCATCCATCCGTATTGTACAAACATAAGCACTGGCAGTCTATTCCATCCCCAAACACTTTGTATGACTATAATTAACTAGATTTCAGCAATTATCAATAATTCTTTTGAACCAATAATCTTTTGAAAGATGCCATTTCATTTTTAATGATTTAGCTGAATAAATTAACCAATTAGACATCCTGAATTCTACATCTTAATCTTTTATTAATTCTGCTACTTTGAGTAATGTCTTGGGCATCCGTTCTCTCATCAACAAACAAACAAAAAGCACTTGGTAGATAGGATAAGTCCCAATTCACAAAATGGAAAAACGGGCCTTGTGGTTAGGGCAGGATTCACAAATGAGTCACTCGTTAATTAGAGAAATAGCTAATTGGAGGGCATGTGAGCACAAATGGTTTTTTTGGTAAATTATCGAGAAAACCTTCACAAAGTCAAGAAGGAGCTTGAGTTGGAGAGTTTAATTATTAATCTTATACTGGCCACAGTGTGTTCCCAGCAAAGCTATTGAAGGCTGGGTTGACTAGGTCACTCCAAGTGCAGATTCTATATAGCACAGAGCACTACATCATATTGGAGTTTCTTTGCAAGCCCACGGTATCACCGGCTTGTAAATTCCCTGTTAATCATCTGATTACACCAATTGCAGACAGGGGTAGCTGTTCCTTCATAGGCTGTTCTCTTAAGCTGATTTTTTCCCCCTTCAGAAGTTTGGCCTTGGAAGGGGCACCCTTTGAAGCCCAGAAAATCAAAGCCATTGTAAGACAGGGCTGAGTGTTTTGAAAGAAATATGAAGAAGCAACATCAGCCCTTGGGCAATAGGCTGAGATCTTCCCAAACCGGTCAGCGGTTGGTCTGTAAAACATCCCCATTGCCAAGGAGGTGGTGACATCTTGTGTAAATCAAAAAACTGAAGCCCTGAGATAGCTCATTTCCATTTTAAATGCACCAGGTTAAATATGGATATGAGCATGCAGAGGTTCCTGTGGGATTGATTTTTCCCGTCTTCTCTGAAGCCTTTGCTGAGCGTGATAAGGACCAGGGTTCATTATCAGCCCTGCTAGCGCGGCACTTCAGGAGACAAGATGAGGCTACACAGTGGGAGAACAGCTCCACAAAGAAGAAATGATTCTCGTAGTGCAATGATAAAACCCCATGTTAGGCTCAACTCATTTTCAACGAAATCATGAAACCAAATAAAATCCCAAGAAATGAAGCTTCCTCAATCATTTTTCAAGCTGAAAAACACAAAACAAAACAAAACAAAACAAAACAAAAACAGAGTGACATCATAAAAGAAATCAAAGAGAGGTTTCAAGGTTTGGTTAGCAATGCTTGCTTTGTTTTTAAACGCACAATAAACATTTGTTTTTCCAATAATAGTGCTTGCATTTTCATAGCGTTTGTTTTCATTAAAAAAAAAAATTCTGACAGGCAATCTAGAAAGGAAGCTAAGGTCATCGTTAGAACCTTCAAGAGATTCCGTCAAGGTTATAGAAACGGCATTAGAACAAAGAGTCTGGCTCCTGTCAGCTGACCCTGAGCTCTCCGATGCTCCCCTCCCCTCCTCGGCTCCAGTTCCACTGAATCACAGAAAGTGGTTCCAGGGTGGGTCTATACCAGAAATAAGGGAAGCATGCAAATTACAGAAAACCACAACCAGGAAGGCTCCAAGCCACAAGGTTCCTGGAAACCCACAAACAGATGAACAGTAGAGAGGCATCTTCCCCCACTGGCCTTTGATAAGCAGGAAAACACAGCATAGCTCTGGGACAAAAGACTAGCTGGGGACCTAATGAGACTTAAATCAAGGGCAAAGCAAACGGTCGTGAAATGAAGACAGCGCTTTCATACAAATGATCTTTTCACACAATGTACGGATTAAGCATCTCCACTTACAGACAATAGGAAGGCTCCATGCATTAAAAATTTGACGCCGAGGATTTTCCGAGACAAAGACAAATCCACACCGACTAGATAATAGGAATGTGCCTGAGTGATAATGAAGATTCAAATTCTAAGAGGGAGGAAAGCAAATCTCAGGGACCTAACTCATTAGTTAAAAGGCAGCGTGCAGCCTTTTATAGAAGGCTTTATAAAAGATATTCTAATGGCTTAGCTTACCTGACGGTACAAGCATCGCCTGCCCGCTGCCTGCGTCACACTGCAAAATCCTTCCCCTTCCTCCCGCTTTTCCTCCCGTCCTCTCCTTTTCCCTCTCCTCTGCCTTTCTCTCTTTGAGATGGGCTTTGATGATGTTGACCAGGTAGGCCTCAAACACCTGGGCCCAAGCCATCCTCCTGCCTCAGCTTCCTGAGAGAAGCTGAGACTACAAGGCACACACGGCTGTCTGGCCTGGAAATCACTATGTAGCCCAGGCTGGCCTCGAACTGTGGCTATCTGTCTGCCTCTGCCTCCCTAGGACTGGAATTATAGGCATGCCCCACCCAGCCAGCACTTTTCTATTCTTTTCTTTTTTATTTCATAATTTTATATCTGTATTTACTTGGATAGTGTTCCCCCCGCCCCACACTACCACCTTTATTCCTTTTTGCCCTCCCAGGGAACCCGTGTCTTCTCATCCCCTTCCTACTTTCATGTCTTTTTTCCCCTTTTTAGTCTTTTTTGGTTTTTCGAGACAGGGTTTCTCTGTGTAGCCCTCGCTGTCCTAGAACTTACTCTGCAGACCCAGACTCTGCTGGCCTTGAACTTGGAAATCAGCCTGCCTCTACCTCTCAAGTGCTGGGATTATAGGTGTGTGCCACCATCCCTGGCCCCTTTTTATTCCAGACAGAACACATTTTCTGTCTAAGGAGTTCAGCACGGGGGGGGGGGGGGGGGGAATAAAAGCATATTTCCTTGAACTTTGACCTAAAATCTTAAAAGATACAAAATTAAAAGATTGTGAGTGCAGTTTTATTACTGGGTATTTATTCAGAGGCACTAAGGACTCTGTCATTATTACCTGTAAAAGTATTGTCTAAGAAAACATTTTCTATCTTTCCAATTGAAAGTTTAAAAAGAAAGCCTTGGATCTGGGGATGTGGTAGTTCAGTCAGTAAGAGTGCTGGCCTAATACGCAGGAAACCCTGGGTTCAGTTCCCAGAACCGAATAAAACCAGGTACTGTGACTTAAGGATCCATCACACGTTCAAGGTCCTTCTCAAGTACATAGCAATTTTAAGGCCGGCCTAGGCTACATGTGACCCTGTCTCAACTTCTTCTTCCTCCTCCTCCTCCTTATCATCATCATCATCATCATCATCATATGGGCCTGCTCAGCAGCACACATACTAAAATTGGAATAAGATTAGCATGGTCCCTATGACCATGATGACATGTAAGTTCATGAAGGGTCCCAACCCTAAAGGAAGGAAGGAAGGAGAGAGAGAGAGAGAGAGAGAGAGAGAGGGAGGGAGGGAGGGAGGGAGGGAGGAAGGAAGGAAGGAAGGAAGGAAGGAAGGAAGGAAGAGAGAGAGGAGGGGAGGAGGCCAACACCTCTTTCCCATTTGTCCTCAAAGAAAGAAAGAAAGAAAACATTTTCTTAAAAAAGAAAGTCTGATTATTTGAGATGGATTCCTGGGAGCCATATGGTAGAAGGAGAGAATCTACTCCACAGTGTCCTCTGACCTCCACATGCACACCATGGCACAACAGGGCACTTCCATGTACACACACACACACACACACACACACACACACACACACACACACACACAAATAAATAATGCAATAAAAAAGAAATAAATTTCTTCATCTAAACTGTTTTACTCTTGTTACTTAGCATGAAAAATGTGAAGATATTATTACATCTCTGAATTACTCATATAAATATTTATTTTATGAGATGCCCAAAGGGAAAAGCTCCTACTCACTGATACCATCACAGTGGCCCCATGGAAAAGAAAAGAAATGGGGTGATATAATCTTGGAGCTGGTCCCAGATACCTCCCGCAAATGAAGGAATAAAAAAGATAGACATTATTGTAAAGTTCAAGTGAGACCTATACTCATCAAGGTTGCTTTGAAAGAATGGAAGCTTTCCATACAAGAACGTGTGTCCTCAGGTAATCCTTCTTCCAGTTAAACCAAGAAGCCAGCGGGAGGGGAGGCTGCATCAGCCTCACCTATGGACTGTAAGATCAATAACCTCTCAGTCCTCCAGAAGAGTCCCCCCAAATCTCAGCACCACTGTGAAGTCTCCACACACGTTCACTCAATGGCAAACAGCTGGTACAGACACTTGACACATAACTAACCTATCAGCTGAGAGCAAGCCTGAAGTTGCTGTAGGTTTCTCCTTGTGTGTATATCTGTGGTGTCGGTGACAGAACCCAGGGCCTCAAGAAAGCTAGGCCAGTATCTATCGCTAAGCTACAGTCCCAGCCCACCTTCCACCTTCCTTCTTTCCTTTCAAATTTTCCTGGAATTACAGTTATTTATTTATGTATGTACTTTGTGTGAGTGTTTGTCACATGCCATGTAGAGGCCACAGGACAGCATTTGAGTCAGTGCTTTCCTTTAACTATCTAGGATGGAGCCCATATAGTTAAGGCTGTCAGGCTTGAGCAAAGCACTTTTACTGACTAATCCATGGCACCAGGTCACTGCTCCAGGCCTGAGCAGAATGGAAGCTAGGAATGAAAAGGGAAGATGTTCTCTTTTGTTTCCAGCGGTGGGTGCGTTTGTTTTGGATTTTATTTGTTTATTTAGAGAGTCTCACTCTATAGTTCAAGCTGTCCTCAAACTCAGGACAATCCTGTGCCTTGGCCTCAGAGAGCTGGAATACAGGAGCAGGCCATCACATCCAGCTAACAAACAGATGCGTTGTTCAAAGATGTGTTCAAATCATTTCTATGATTTGTGAGTCTTTGAGAGCCATTTAAACTTAAACAGATCCTACAAGCATCTTGTACCTGTGTTTTTCTTCACTGGCACTCAAACTCCAGGATAAATAGCAGAATTAGGAACTGCAAGAGATGGCTCAGTGCTTAAGAACATTGGCTGCTCTTCCAGAGGACCCAGGTTCACATGACAGCTCACAACCTTCTGTAACTCCAGTTCCAGGGGATCTGATGCCCTCTTCTGGTCTCCGCACCAAAGTGGTATACAGATATACACACAGAAAACACACACACACACACACACACACACACACACACACACACACACACACACGAAGGAGAGAGAGAGAGAGAAAGAGAGACAGACAGACAGACAGACAGACACAGAAGACACAGAGAGACAGAGAGACAGACAGATATTAAGGGCAGAGAGATACAAGCAAATCTTTAAACTTGTGAATACACAAATGTGCAAATAGCATATTAGACATTAGTTTTCTTGATTAAAACAAAACAAAACCCCCTTCATTAGAATGTGCTTTGCTTGGGGAGTTTATAAGCCCAACAACCAACATAAGTAAATTAAAATTGTGCACTTAATGGTAATTATGTTTACAGTATGCTACTTTAAATCCCTACTTGGTCTCAAGAGTTTTACCAGACTAACTCATGTTTCTTTTCAAGATAACAAAGATATCAGAATCATAGACATTGTCAGTTTTCAAACTAAATTCAAGCAAAAAAAACAAAATTTAAAATTACCAAAGAAAATCAGAATTCTTTTTATGAGATTTTTTTTTTTTGAGAATAGTGTATTCCTGTTCATGCAGAGCAAAGGGCTAGCCACCCACACTGAAACCCTGTTACAGATATGTTTTCTGTCTATATTTTAAATGTCCTGGGTTTTGTGGATTTGGGGCCATAAACCTGTTACACAAAGTTATTTCTTTATTTTTTTTCCATTTAACCATCTTATAAATCCACTTGTCTCCTGTTGGAACTCCTTGGATATTATTAAGTTTCACAGAAGGAAACAATACACCGTATTTGTTTCCATTGGCTCTGGCCTTCACTTCCAACAGTGAGCATTTGAGTGACGAGTCCCAAAAAGGGCCCTCAAGAGAGGATTAATCTGCATCCCAGTGATAAAAATCTTCTGTCTCTTCATCCCTTCCTTCACTCTCAGAGTATTATTGCTGGCAGATGGCCTCCGCTTGATCAAACACCGAGCAAAAGCCCTACTGTTTCTCCAAATGCGTAGGTACGTCATCAAGTTTCTGAACGTAGATCATGGCTGTTTCATCCCAGGTGTCTCACATCTGGAGCTAATCCTGCAGTGACCACAACTATAAAGTGGGGAGGAGCCTTTTCCAACTTTCCTCCAAGCATGCTGTAAAACGCTCAATAAGAGCCTGGCCTCGGAATGTGGAAGCTGTTCGTCTTTAGGAGGAGAGGAGGCAGTTTGAAGGACGGCAAGGAAAGGAATAGCTCAGGACATGAAATACCACAACAGGGCTTCCCTTCCCCGGCATCGTAGAAACTCCACCCACATTTGCTTTGTCACCCATGAAGAATGCTATCCTTCCTCGACACACTTTCAAGCACAATAATGTAGCTGTAGATACAGAAATCTTACTCCATTGTTGTTAGTGAGCGCTATGATATTGATACTGATGTACTGATGAGCTTGTCGGGGACACTGCTGATTCAACATAACTATCATTTTCTGTGGTCAGTCATCCTGGACCACAGACAGGTGGAAAACAACACACCCCACCAACAGTAATAGAGTTCGGCACTCCGATTCAAGCAACTCCATAACCATGGTAAATACCACTGAATTCTGAACCAGCCATGGAAAACCAGAGCCAAGGCCTGAGAGGTTACCAAGACTCACAGGAAGGGCCATTTTTTACTTTCCTTCATCCTTTTTATTCCCAAGCAGTGAACTATTGAAGAGTTAAAAGAACCTAAGCTACAAAACAATAGAGTGGGAATACGTGTAAATACATTTACATTATAACACACATATGCACACACACCAATTTACCAAATCCCTAAAGCATTACAGCTTCACTGTGGCTAAAGACGAAACATTTGAAAGTGACCTCCAGTAATCCTTCTGTGGCTCTAGGATTTCTCATGTATAATTAACTCTCAGATCTGAAGATTTTTGAAATTTCTCTTCACATCTTACTTTTGAGGGGGGTAGATACAACTGCCATGCCACGTCAGTAAATGTGGCTGGCATTTTTGCAAATCATCGGTATTTTGAAGGCAATTGGTATCAATGCATACACGAGTCCAATATCGGCCAGCCACGAGCAGGTCAACAGAAGTGATGTGACTGAAGAAGATTCGGGAGAACCAGGATTCCATGAGCAACCTTGTGATTGAAGATGTGGGCGGACGGCAATCTCCAACAGCGGGTGAGAGGAAAACTTCCTCTCTCCATTTTCCTGTGTGGTATCTAATCTCTGGGTTCTCATTTCCTCAGGGATCTGATAATTATGAAATTCTAAATAAAATGTCATCTTTCTAGAAACAAATCAATGAGCAGAAAAGCCCCCATCAACTTACAGATGTTTCCCAAAGCGCCTGCTGATTATTTTCAAGTGTTGAACCCACAAACCATATGGAATGCTCTTTGGAAGCCTTCTTTATCCCATGAGGGGTGAGGGGTGTGTGTGTGTGTGTGTGTGTGTGTGTGTGTTTCAGAAGATTAAGGAGAAATATGAGAGGGGCTGGAGAGATGGCTTGTAGCTCGAGAGCACTGGCTGTCCTTCCAGAAGACCCAGGTTTGCTTCCCAGCATCCACGTAACAGCTCACGACTGTCTGTAACTCCAGTGCCAGGGGACCCAGTGCCTTCTTCTGACTGCTGTGAGCACCAGGCAAGCAAGTGGTCTACAGATATGTATGCAAGCAAAATATGCACACACACAAAATACTTTCTTTTAAAAAGAAGTAATACAAAATTGACATAATATGAAATTGACGGTAGTGTGACCACAAATTGTCTTTTCGCTGCCCATTTAATGTTGAAACTTCAATCTGGCCAATGCTGTGATATAAACATGAAAATATATGTATATTTGTCTATATAAGTCAACAAAATTATTTTTACATTCCATATCACATATTTTACATCAACAGAACAGCTATATTCCCTATTATATTCTGGGTGTCTCTCTCTTTGTAATAGAATTTAAAATTCCACTTTTATTCTTTATATGATCCTTATGATAACATAAAGGCAAACTCATGAAAATAAAGAAAAAAATCTATGGATTGTTAACTAAGCCTCCATGTGCATAACTAAGCCTAAACTTATCTACTAATGAAGTAATGCTGTGCAAGAGTTTAATTTCAACACTTCACAGCCTACCAAAAATTAGATATTCCCACTTTTACGGAAAAAAAGAAGAAGAAGAAGAAGTACAGAAGTACCCATCTTCAACATTCTGCTTGTTTCAATTATTCAGGGCAACCCAGGCTGATAATTACACAGTCCCCAGTTGCTGAGTAAAAGTGATGCTTAATTAGCCAGCAGGAAAGGTCGATTAAGATCCAGCAGGGCACCTCGTGAGGGTCTCTCACACTCCTGCAGGGAATAGATTCTGGCTGTGCCCTTCCAAAGGATGGAATTCCTCGAGTCTAAGAAGTTTCCACCGGTTTTGAAAGTAGAAGCTAAGAACGATAAGCTATGCAAATTAGATCCTAGCCCTAACCCTGCAGCTGTATTTTTAGAGTGCTCAGCTCCAAGGTTTGGAATCACACTGTCACCTGGGTGGCGAAGGACAGAGGCGCGCACTCATCCTGCTGAAGCTTGGTCAGTCTCCACCTTCCAAGAAAAATCGGTCAGGAAATGGATTGTAAAGGAAATTTTGATTTCTTCTTCCCCTAAGGAAGCGCATGTTCCCAGCATCTATTAGCTGCCCACATTCTAAGATGTGCAAATGAGATTAGAGCTCCTTATTTTAAAAACTTAATGAGCACAATGTCCCTACCCAGTCTGGGACTAATACACGCCAGTGCGATCAAAGAATCAACTAACCAGGCCCGATTTTAACTTTTCTGTGGTAGAAAGGGATGTAAAAGGAAAGTCAGCACCGAAAACACGGAAATCCTCTTCTACTCCCTAACACCTCCTCGTTAGTTGACTGACCCAAGCCTAAGTGTCCCGATCTCACCATTACGTCTCTGCCGTTGTCAGACACAAAGGTGTTCTATAGAGGCTAACATAAAACACAAAGCCAAAATCAGCCTGGTTATTTTAAGACAATTACCAAAACGTGCTTATATTGGTAAACTTCTATATACTCACCTACTTCCAAATCGATTCGTAAATTTCTGCCAAGTCTGAAAACCTGTGGCAGGGGCACGTCACTGTTAACTTATACTGTGGTAAAGGAGATTTTTCCTGAAAAAGCATAATGAGACTGGTTGATACAAACCTGGATTTGATCTGCTGGAAGCCCCGGAGAATGTGGTCTCTCTGGTCCTGAGCACCGGCACTGAGGTTCTCATTCCGCAAGCCCTCCGCCAGGAAGTCTTCAGCATCTAAAGGAAAAGAAAAGTGATCAACAGAAGACGGTGAGAGAGGAGAGAAGAAAATCTGAAAGATTAGACAATGAATGTCGTTTCTTGTGTAAACCTTTATGGCTACACAATATGAACATGAACGGGCTAAAAGTGTCATATACTTAATAACAGCCAGGATGCTAAATTCCTATTAGGTGCAGCTCGCCGTGGTAAAGAATAACTAAGATTTCATGCATCTCTACAAGTGACAAGTTCTAACAATCTAAGCCCTTGCTGCAAATTTAGAAAGCTGCTGCAGACATTAACCACAAGAGATAACTGTTGTTGAAACCATTTTTTAAAGCAGTGCTTACATACTTGATGGTCGCTGATGGCAAAGGATGGATTGTCAATTTCATAAACATGTAAATATTACAAATAAGTCACAGAAGGTCACAGACCAATAAGAGTAGAGGAGAAGTCCCAGTAATTGCAGTTGAAATAAAAAATAGAGCTGAACCGCAAAATCAAGAACAAAAAGAGGGCAGGCATGCAGAAGAGAACCATTAATTAGCAGATGCATCATCAAGGGAAGTGACAATACAGCCAAGGGATGGAGCCGCATGGAAAAGAAAAATGCATCCAAGAGAGGGAGATTGCAATTAATGTGAATGTACATTATAAAATAGGAACATGATGGAAATGCACACTACGAAACAAATCTCGTTATGGAGAAGGAAGAAATTTGAAGGTACACAAATTTTCGAAGACAAAATACATCGATAGCAATTACGATTGCCAGAAATATGAGCTACATACTTTATTCTTCATAATATGTTTATCATCCCTAAAAAGCATATAAATAATATAGTTAAAACTCTCTGCCTCCAAAATAATCGTACCCACACTATGAAGCTGCATCACATACACCACTAAAATAATTCGATGTACTTACACAGTTGGGTTATGTAAGTACATCTAAACATTTGTTTTACACTCACACTACTCAATAATAGCAAACAGAAAAGTCCTATAGCCATCACCAGGACTTCTGATGAGATACAAAGCCCCGGAGATGGAAATTCTCATAAAGAATCACCATGAACATCTAAACCCTGAATCACATCGATTGTAGATGTCATTTAATGGGTTCCTCCAGGGGGCTTTGAATGCTAAAAGAACAAGAAAATGGGAAGTTGAATTAACAGGAAAAAAAAACAACTAAAAAACAAGTGGCATCTGAGACTCCATTAATGCAATATGTCATATTAATAGAAGGACAAAAATACACAATCATCTCAAGAGCTACAGAAAAATCATTTGACAGAATCCAGTGGTGTCTCACAATAAACACACTCAACATAACTAGGAAAAGAAGGAAACTTCCTCAGCCTGAGAAACAGCTTCTATATAAAACCAACTACTGGGGGCTGGAGGTGTAATTCACCAGCTCGGCCTGCTGAGCATGTGTGAGAACCAACACAACAAACAAAACGATTTTTTATTTTTATTTTTATTTTTATTTTTTGGTTTTTCGAGACAGAGTTTCTCTGTGTAGTTTTGGTGCCTGTCCTGGATCTTGCTCTGTAGACCAGGCTGGCCTCAAACTCACAGAGATCTAACTGGTTCTGCCTCCCGAGTACTGGGATTAAAGGCATGTGCCACCGTCACCCGGCTACAAAATGGTTTTTAAAGATCCCACAGCTAAGTTTGTACTTAATTGTGAAAGACTGGATGCTTCCCTCCCTGTTCTAAAGATCACAAGCAACAATGGGGCTGTCACCACTTACATTCAGTACTGTCTTAGAGATACTAGCCAGGGCAATTAGACAAGAAAATGAAGTTTAAACATCCAGATTGGGAAGAACAAAGTAAAACTGTCTAATTTGCATTTGATGTGATCTTCTACGCAGAAAACTCTAAGGTTCACTGAAAATCCATTAGAACCAACACATTTATAAGGTATAAAGCTAGTGTGCAAGAATCAGCTGTATTTTGGCATTGATTTGGGGGATGTTTGTTTTTCTGTGCTTGGGATCAAACCCAGGGTCTTGCCCGTGCTGGGCAAGTATTCTATCCCTGAGCCACAGCACTAGCTTCAACTGTATCAGCAATGAACAATCCAAAAATAAAGTTTTTTTAAAAAAACGCTATTTAAGATATAAATTTTAAATAATTTAAGAATAAGCGTGCCAAAAGAAAAAGAAGAAGAAGAAGAAGAAGAAGAAGAAGAAGAAGAAGAAGAAGAAGAAGAAGAAGAAGAAGAAGAAGTCGTTGTTTTTGTTTGCCAGGTTTGCAGGACTGAAGAGATAGTTCAGTAGGTAAAATGCTTGTCACACAGACATGAAGACCTGAGCTTGATCCCCAGAACCAATGTAAAAAAGCTGAGTGTGATGTCCTGCAGTTGAATGCCCAGTGCTGGGGAGGGAAAACAAGAAGATCCCTGGGAATTGCTGACCAGCCAGGCTAGCCAAATTGGTGAGCTCCAGGACACTGGGAGACCTTGGGCGGGGGGTGCCTAATTTTAAGAGACAAAGAAATATTTTAAAATATTTTTATTATTTTTTAATCATGTGTAGGTGTGTATGTGCACACGTGTGCAAGTGGCCAAAGGTGTCAGATCTTCCAGGACCTGGAGGCACAGGTGGTTGTGAGCCACCCAATGCAGTTGCTGGGAACTAAGTCCTTTGCAAGGGCAGTATGTGTTCTTAAACACTGAGCCGTATCTCCAACTCTGTAACAAGATACTTTACAAACTTGGTTTCAAGTACTTCTGATTTTTTTTTTAAATTTGTGTTTACCCCTTTAAAAGGCTATTTTCAAAAATGGGTACCATGTAAGTAAAATAAACTGTCATGCAAATAAATTGGAAAACCTCAATAAGACAGTTGCCGACAAAAAAAAAAAAAAAGGAAATAAATTCCCAGGCCAGTGTACGGCTCAGTGGAAGAATGTGTGAATGTGTGCTTAGCATATTTAAGACCCTGAGTCCGGTCCTCAGAACAGGATAATACAAAGAAAAGAAAATCTAGGAACATTACGGTGAAGCTGCCGAAAAGCCACGATAAAGAGAAAATTTTCAAAGCAACCAGAGAAAATGACCCATCATGTAGTGGGTAGCCACGTCATACAGTAGACCGGTGATAAGAATGAGACTTGCATTTTCATCAAAGCAATGGGGCAAGGAGACACTGGGACGACGCTTGAGAGTGTACCGAAAGGAAAAAAGAAAAAATAAGAGGCCTGGTCAACTCCAAATTCTACACCCGGTAACAGCGGCCATCAAAAGACGAAGACCAAGTAAAGACAATTTTGAGATCAGTGAAAACTGAAAAACGTCTTGCTAGGAAAGCTGCACGAAAGGGACCCTGAAGGGAGTTCACCTCGCCCAAGACAAGTGACACCAGAGAGAAACAGCCCTACAGGAGCGCCAAAGTGCTAACAATACGGGCCCGTCTGAGACATCCTCATGCTTAATTTTCTCAAAAGACAATGGGCAGTTTCATGCACAGCCTGCCACACTGCACTGCACAGTTTATCACCTACATACAAGCAAAAATCTGTCTCAAAAACCTGGTGTCCCAACAGCACACAGGGCAGGGAAAACAGTAGATGAAACCCTATTAATGATCCAATATTAACCGTAAATGGATCACCACCACCACCCTAAAAGCAGAGAGACATAACTAACAATCAGGATGTGTGGGAAAGCCCTAGGGAAACCTACTGTTTTGTAAGCTTCCTTTAAAATAGACACACACACACAAACACACACACACACACACACACACACACACACACACACACGGTGGGGAGAGAATATGGGGTTCTCCCACATGGAGGGATGCTGTACCTCCCAGAAGCTGTAGGTTGTCAAGTAAGCCCAGGGCCCCATGTACATTACCCCATGAAGCTATTGTGGGCGGGGGCAGGTTCTGAAGACCCTCAAAACAATGCAACCTGCTGCCTTTGCACTAGGTTGCCTATCAGAACTTGACAGTAAGGCCCCACTGCCGAACACATCATACACTTTGATCACAGAGTTTGGGGAAATGAAGCTGGTACTGTCCTGGAAGCATCCTACTTGCTGGCTAGTTTCCATAGTATGAGAAGTTTTACCAGCTGTGGAGGCTGAGAGCTAGTGATGATCAGCCTGGCAAGATAAGCCTGTGGTACAATAGTGGTATGAATGTTATAGGTTAATCAACCATTTTTTAATTGGATTTGAGGCTTGCTCCTTAGGAGAAAAATCTAGCCAAAAACCTATGATGAGGGAGCTTCATAGGCCCTAGGGGTGAATCTACTATAATTTTACTAAACGGACATATGCCTTCTAAATACATCTCTATATCCATAGATGAGTGCAGCTCTCAGACCT
>CABHPH010130338.1:0-46874 GCA_902168325.1 Peromyscus nudipes
CCCCCCCCCCCAAGTGTTGGGGGTTGGACTCAGGGACTCTGCTGTGCTAGACAAGCCCTCAACTGCTGAACTACATTCTAGTTCCTCAGTCACATTAACAGTGAAAAAAATATACTAAATATGATCCGCAAAGTCATTCTTTTTCAAAGGATCCCTTCAGAAACTGAAGATTAGATCTTACAAATCTGTAAGTTTTCTCTTTTCCTTTTTCATCAAAGCTCACAGAAACCTATGCTCATTCCAGTCCAACCAACAATGGCTTTCTAATACTGCTTGCCTCTCTGCTCCCTGCCAGCTGTGCCTTGTTGACAGCTCTTGATCCTCTATCTCGACCCTTCTTATTGTATCACATATTCTAATAGCTGTATTAGCCATCCAGTTCTTTTTTCTCCTTCTCCAACTTGGGACCACTTGTAGTAAATTAATCATGCAATGATAGAATATTTAATTTCAAGATTCACAGTATAATCTGAGGGAAATGTCAAGCTAATAAGCAACAAACCTGATACTGTAGTTACCAGGGAGCATGCTGGGTACTCAGATTAAGGGACTCTGCTTTTAGGTTGAGTAGAATCTAGATCTTGGTTTTCAACAGGTATTCATCACTGATAGACTGAATCAATAAGGAGCTTTTTTTGAGATGTTAAGAATCTCACTCTGTAGTCTTCTGGCTCAGGATCCAGAATGCTTTACTAGTAGGTGCCACCTTGGCACTTTAAAAAGATGTTGGTGAAGTCTAAATCCCACCCAGAGAAATTTTAACTAAAGAACATGCTGACTACCAAGCACTTTATTTATTTTTAATTCCTACTTAGGAGCCATTGCTAAAGCATGTTTTTATGTAGCTTAGAAAAAGCTGGAGTATTCCTCCCTTGGGAGTTCTTTCTCAATTTTCCATAACAAAACATTAGTTATAAATAAACAAATAAAATAGGAAAGAGAAAGAAAAAGCTGAAGTGGTCCCAACAATTCAAAGTTTCACTACTCAAAGAATTAACCATTTTTGTGATGACAGAAAAGTTCACCTGTACTATTAAATGTGGTAATCACTAGTCATATGTGGCTAATGAGCACTTAAAGCACACTTAGTGAGTCTGGCCACTGCACTCAACAGGGCAGAGTTATGTAATTCATTCTGGCCAAAAGAAAGAAATTCACAGATCTAAACCTAAGAAGGCAAATAATCCGCAAAAGTTGCTACCTTACAAAACTGTCTTCTCTTAATGAAGACAAAAGTCAGGCATTAAAAACAATCCTTTTTATTGGGTTTTAAACTAGTTTCACAATTGAAATAGTCAATTAGGCACTACTCTATACAGGGATTATTCCTGTGTATGCTGACACTTCAATATGTATCAAGACCACTGAAGTGCTTAGATTGGGATGGTCAGCATGTAGATACTAAAAAATATATTGCAGTGTTCCTTTAAGGGTGTGTCACAAGATGCCATTCATCAACTTTTGAGTTATTCCACTAGAAGATACTTTGTACATTATAAAGTTGTGACAGGCAAACATGTTATCACTTAGAGATACACACAAAGAAATACATTCTAATATTAAATGAACTTTAAAAAGTTCCACATTTCAGCTTTTGTAACATAATTTCAAAATTTCAAAACACACACCAAAAAAATGGTATTCTGTAGGTACAAAGTCCTATAGTAAAAAGTGTGTGTGAATCTTTACAAACCAGTCACACAAGGGCTGCATCTATACAAAGTCTTCAATGTTATCTCTATGGTTTATGCAATCTTTTACATCTATGTAATACACTAAACAAGTCAAATACCAAGTCTTATTACTTTCATGATTCTGCAGGCAGGCAGGCTGCGAGGAAGTGGGGAAGAGGGAGAGATGAAGAGAAGGGGGGGTGGAGATATTAAAAAAAATTTCTACAAACACAGCAATCGTCCGTTTTTATGAGGTGCAACATATTTCCAGGTGAGGTGCTAAACAGTATTTATGAAGACTATAGGGCAAAAAGCAACCAGCCAAGGTGTTTATTGATGTTGTTTTTATTTTTAAAATCACACATTGTATACACATACAAATCACTCTAAAATTTATTCACCAGACCCCCAATTTTTCAGCAATTGGCTCTTATTCAGCACCAAAAACTCCAGTCTGTGGGGACACAGACATAGACTTCTGCATTGTGGTCAATCTGTCAGGTCATAGGTTAATTCTGAGACTTGCCCCCTTTGATCCTTTTCTCTTCTTGGCTCTCCAGTCCCAAGGCTGTCCAGACTTCAGATTCATGGCCCACGGCCTACTACCACTGAACCCAACAGCCTTTGAAGAAGAATTCAAAATAATTTGAGATGAATGAAATGACAGGACCCACATTACTGATGAGCATTCTCCATTCAAGGAAATGGTTTTGTTTTTTCAACAAGTTTCTAGACTGTTTGGTCATGATGCCATGATCATACTGGATTATTTCTAGTCTGAGACTTTGTGACTTTGTCATATGTCTCAAAGAAAAAGTGATCAGTATTCTGGGAACACTTCAGGGCAAGTTAGGAAATCAAATGGCAGCTGAGAACCTGTGAATAGAGACTAAGGAGGCCAAACACAGAAGCCACTAAAATGATGAGAGCTCAACAGAGGCTGAGTTGTGAGACCTGGAGAGAGTCACCACAGATGGTACCTGAGGATCTGGAATTTTTGATGAATTGAGCCCCAAATCAGGACTAGTCATCTGCATTAAGGAAAAAAAAAATTGTTAGGTAACAAAACACTCAGATCTAAAACCCCACCAAATAGATTTTCTTCATTTTCCCAACCCTTGTCTATACAAAGACTCCCTGGACCCCCCTTTTTACAGAGGGTAAGTAACAGAATTTAGATGAGCTGCGCATGGTGAGGCATGCCTTTAATACCAGCACTCTGGAAGGGGGAGAGGCAGAGTGAGTTTTAGACTCTACCAAAAAACAAAAACAAAAACAAAAACAAACAAACAAAAAAAAACCCCAGACAAACAAAAAAGAATCCAGATGAATGCTCAGCAGTTAAGAGCATTTGCATCTGTTCCAAATAACCACGCTTACAACCATCTGTAACTCAGTTCCCTCTTCTGGTCTCCACAAGCATGCCATGCACATGTGACACACATACAAGCCAAATAGTCACACACATTTTAAAAAAACAAACAAACAGATGAAGTGTTCTCATGACTGTAGAACACATAGTCTCCAGGACAACCACAAATATCCCATTCATGAAGCAATTTACACTACAATTTCTTTTCTTTCACCTGACTATCCCAGGCTACTAATGTAACTTATTTGTTTTCTAACTGTCTCAAAGCAGTCACATAAATTGCCTGCCTAAAAATGGAAACAAAACCATGAGAAATTCTATGGGACTTATTTCCACTGCCCACAGCAAAAGCCATATTTATTTATTTATTGAGACAGAATCTCAGTCTGTAACCCAGGGCTTCTTTTAAACTCTGAGATTAGTGGAATATAGAGACAAATACCTGGAATGTCTGCAGAGTCAGGAGGGCTGCAAGATCCAGGCAGCCAGGGTTACACAGTGAGGCACTGTCTCAAAAAACCAACCTAAACACCCACCCAACAAAACTCTCTGAGGATAAAGGCATAGGCCATCATGTTTGTTTACCTCAGTGCTGGAAATTGAACCCAGGGTCTCATCTGTGCTAAATCTGGGCTCCACCTCTGAACTATAAACCTACCACCTCAAAAGCCATGCTCACAAACAGTCAGGTGTGCGGGCACACAGCTGCAAACCTAGTACTGAGGCTAAGGTGGGGGAATCATTCCAGATGCAAAGCTGGCCTGGTCTACACAGTTATCCCTGTCTTAAAAAGCCCAAACAAACAACTCTCTCCATTTTACCTAAGCAGTTACATCTAAAATGTCAGCAAAGTTTAAAAACTTGTAGATATTCTTTTCTCAGTCACCAGTGGAATGACAGTGCTGGGATGTCACATGACTCACCCTCTATGCATAATAGCATGGTGACACAAGGAGGTCAGTGAGGACAAGCAGCTGATCGTCAGTGAACTGCTGCTTGTGTTCTTGCCAGTTGTCATGGTGTGTCCTTCGGAAATTGGACAGAGTCTTCTTTACAGTCATCTGTAGTCAACCCATGCATATTTTAACCAGAGTTAAATATTGGTTATCTTCAGCTACATTAGAATCTACCTAGACCTCAACTCTCTCACACTGCAAATGCTACAATGTTAGAAAACCAAGTCAATTTTCTGTCTCCAAACTACTAATGTTCTGTAAAATTACTAAGCTTCACTTCAGGACAAAGTACTGGAATGTACTGCCACATTGCTAGATCAGTTTCAATACATATTGTATTTACAAAGGGGATTTGTTTAGCTTAGGAGCATGGGTGCTCACTACTAGATAATATAATCACTATTTCTAGTTTAACATTAGCCCTCAGTGAGATGAGAGACTTTCCAGATACAAAATGCCAGAATAACAGTGACAAGAAACCTAACTTTGTATCTAGAAAGGAGAGAAGCTACAGAATTTAATTTTATTGTTATACACAGGAGAAATGTCTCTGCAAGGCTTTAATAATTACAGAGTAAACGTGATCCTATCAGAGGCAGCAGTTTGTTTTTTTGTTTTAGATTTTTTTCGAGATAGGGTTTCTCTGTGTATTCTTGGCTGTCCTGGAACTCTACAGACCAGGCTGGCCTCAAACTCAAGAGATCCACCTGCTTCTGTCTCCTGAGTGCTGGATTAAAGGCACGCACTACCACCTCTCAGCTGAGGCACTAGCTTTACAAAGCAGTAAGTTCAAAGTGTGCAGGAAAGTATTTATCAAGTGATACAAATAAACTGACAAGTAAGAATTATACTTTGGGATGTACATTATTTTGGTAAATTGTTATGTGCTGTTTGAGTTTACAAATAGCTGGATCTGGAAATAAGAGTTGACCCCAAGCATGTGTATGTTGTGTTCTCTAAGGCCCCTTGTCTGGGAATGGTTTAGCCTCTTTAACTCTGTGGCAGAAGGAAAGGACAGCCAGAAGGCAAACCACTTCCAGCAGAGGCTGCCTCTGTTTATCCCATAATGTAAAAGCACTTGCAGTGGGGAAATTGGCAAGTTCAGTTCAACTGTAAACTTCCCCAGTAATGTTCTGCTGTTGTAAGCATTTAATTTGACTATGTTATCTCTATCTGCTATTTGTTCTTTTACTTGGAAGCCTCACCAGAGGATATACTCTGCTCTGCCTGAGACTTTCTTTATTAGGAACTCCAGCTGGCTGCCTTAAAGGTGCTTCACCTGTTGATTTCTGCTAGATATACTTAGTCTCCAAATTTGATGGTACTTTGTTGTCTGTCTGTCTGATATCTGCCTACTACTTGCTATTTATTCTTTTACTGTGGCTTGCTGTGTATTTAAACTCACTCATATAAAACTGAAAATATAGCTAGTATAGATCATTCTCTGGACCATACAGAACATACCTCAATAGGCTGGGGATCATTCAAATGTGCACTGAGATTCATAAGGAGCTGGGGCATCCAGGTGGGAACATCATAAGGGCTAGAAAGAACACATGCACCAAGTCCAAGAACACCAGCATGACGCCTGACCAACTCTGTAATGAAAACAACAACATATACATCCTTTACATTGAAATAAATTGTCATTCATACTAGATGTGCTTTCAGTGTGCACATTTCCCCCATTTAAATATAAATTTACAAGTACATACAAAAAAGAGCATGATTTCTGGGCTGAACTAGAACCTGTAAGAATTTTAGAGACATCCTATAGTTGTCCCTCAGTGACAGTAAAATTGTTTCTAGCCAGGAATAGATCTTATTGTTAAAAACCAACATAGCAACAATTTTCTTGAATAGCTCAATCATATTCTAAGTACAATCTCTGATCCAATCTCCCAGATTAGGTAATATTTTCTCTATGTGACTGTCCCCACACAAGATGCACCACCGTGCATGACAAATGTACTTCTTCAAGCAGAACTGCAACGCCTGTCCACCTCAAGGGGTCTGTCTGTTCCTTCCTCAATGGTGCAAGTCCAAGCGTTTTCAAACACCCACATTTCCT
This sequence comes from Peromyscus nudipes, assembly GCA_902168325.1. NCBI lineage: Eukaryota > Metazoa > Chordata > Mammalia > Rodentia > Cricetidae > Peromyscus > Peromyscus nudipes. The sequence continues at coordinate 6,073 of CABHPH010130338.1, forward strand.
GCTTCCTCTCTCGCTTTCCCTCTCCCCTTCCAGTGGTGCTGGGATTGAACAAACACGGGGCCTCAATGAGCTAAGCTCCTCACCACACTATGACTGACACACCTAAATCTGTTTCCATCTTTTTGGTAGTATCTGGTATTGAACTCAGGACATGATGCATATTCGCCAAGAACTCATTACACTAAGCCACATTTCTAGTTCTCCTCAGAGTTTCTCAATAAAGCTGTAACGCATATTCTTATGGAAATCTATTCTAGGTGTGTCTACGAACAGAAGGAAAAGGTAAGAAAATGAGATTTTGGAGTAGTAAAAATGATAAACAATGCCATTTGGCATAATAAAGACTTAAACATTTTATTCTCAAAGAAAATTAGAATGTTGATACTCTATTGGAGTTTGGCATTAATACTTAATACATAAATATTTAATACTGGGTATTCAATAATTATGACATAACTATGGCTCTAATGTATAAAACCTTCATATCCTAGGCACTTTGCACAAATTTGATGAATTTTATATTTATTAATTTTTCTACATTGTTTCTATTTCTTTGGGCTTATAGTCAGATGTCTCCCTGTAGTAATTTTTCTTCAAATATAACATGATGGTCAGACTTTACGGCATCTGATTTATGCTCAATTACCTTAGAAGCCCCTATGACTCCTCTCACCGTTTCATCAACTGACTAGTAATTACAGTCTACACCGCATTAACATTTTGCACAATAGATCACACATACACTGGTGGTCCCTAGAGGTATCATAGCTGTTTTACTGTGTTCACAGTACATAGTACTAAAAAGTAATTATTCAGTATTGCATTTCTTTGAAGTGATTTCCCTCATAGAGCCACACATGACTATCCAACATTCCCTCTCTAAACAGAAGCAAAGGTGCCTCTGGTTCCTTAAAACTTTTTCTTTTCTGTATGCATGTATTCCTGTTATGCACATGAATGTAGACAGCAGAAGTCAATCTCAGGTCTTATTCCTCAGGAGCCTTTCACCATTTCTTTTGAATATATATATATTTTTAATATTTCTATTTCTGTGTATGTGTGTATGTATGTGCATATGCATGTGAGTTCCCATAGAAGCTGAAAAGGGGTATTGAATTCTATGGAGCTGGAGTTATAGGCAGGTGTGAGGCTCTAGATGTGGATGTTAGAAACAGAACTTGGGTCTCTAACAGTAAGCATGTGTAACCACCAAGCCATCTCTATAATTCTGTATAGTTTGAGTCAAGGTCTTTTACTGAGACCTGGGGATCTGCTTGTCTCTACTGCCCAGTGCTGCAGTTATGGGACAGCACATCTGGCTTTTTATGTAGGTGCTAGGAATCAAACTCAGGGCCCCAGGCTTGTAGGGCAAGCATTTTACTAACCATGCAATCTTCCTAGCCAAATCCCATTTTTCATTAAAATAAGTATTTATTTTGTGTGTGTACTCCCACTTACATGTTCATATCTGCACAAGCATACACCTGAGTGGCATGGTATGCAAGTAAGGTCACAAGAAACTTGTGGGAGAAAGTCTTCCTTTCCATCATGGATACCAGAGATCAAACTCAAGTCCCAAGCATGGCAGCAAATGTTTTTTTCTTTTAGTGCACTAATACATAAATCCTAAATTCTGAACACAAGATAGCTTAAATCCTCCACAACAACCAAATCTAGATCTGTCTTTATGTACTTATTTTAGGTGGAGGTTAGAACTGCCTTATTAAAAAGTTGCTGTATGCAATAGTGGACAAGTTCCTTTGTACATACAATTTTAGCCTTTTCATTCCAGGTCCTGTCTTCTTCATGTCTATTTGTAACAAGTAGGGACAATTATTCCCAGCATCTAGCCAAGACCTGAACACAAACAAGTACTTCAAATGTTTAAGCAAGTCTTCTTAATTCGCCAAAGGTATGGGGATTTGTTAATATTACCTGCAGAAGGAATGGTATCTCCCACAGATCCAGGGTCTCGCTTTCTTTTCTTGGGTAGTTTTGTTTTGCAAAGTTGCTCAAAATGAATCTGCATGGCACTGTCCATGGTAAGGAAGTTACACTGTAGCAGACCACTTAAGGTGGTAGCAGCCATTTCTCGAACCTGGAGAGATAATTAATCATTTCTATTAGAACTGAGATCCTAAGTCTGAGGTGATAAAGGACAGAGTGGCACTGAAAAGTTGAGTGGAGAACTTTCTTAGAATTATATGTATGTAAAATTTACTTTTTCTTTCTTTTTTATGACAGCCATCATCAGACTCCCCAGGTTTCTGTGGCCTCAAAATGGATAAAAGCTGTATCAGGGTTACAGAAGTATAACTAGTACACATAAAATGTCTCCACAAATTAACACATAAAATAATAAAAACAAATGTTCAAAAAATAAACAAAAAAGTCAATGTTTCGCTCTGTACTCCTTGAGAGGTTCTTTGTATTGTCATTTGGTTGCCCTGTCTTTCATGAATATGTGCCACTGGGACTGAATTTGAGGGCTTCATTTAAGCTAAGCAAGTCCTCCATCACCGAGGCCTCTTTTTAATTTGTATTTTGAAACAAGGTCTCACTAAGTTGCCAGGCCCCTGCCTATGTTAGAACAGTGTTCTATCAGTGAATTCCATCCCTAATCCCTTTTGTTTTTAGGTCGACAGGATCTTGTTAAGCTGCCCAGGCTGATGCTCATGAACTTCCAATCTTCTTTCCTCAAACATCAGAGTACCTGAAATCACAGGTGTGCACCACCACATCCAGCCAGACAGTGTTACTACATTTAACTTTTGATGGATTTTGACTGATTTAGGATAACCCAATGTGAAGGACTCAACAATTTTATGACTATCAACTCTGTACTATCAACTCTGTACAAAGAATAATGCTGACATGCTATGACACAGAATTGGAATGTGGGCAGTAGTAACACTGGCCAGCAGCAACACACTCTGTGCTTTGTGGATAAACAGAAGATATATTAAAAGTAAGTACAGCTGTCTTGTCTATTGTTTGCATCTCTATGGTCATTATTTGTAGTTTGTTTTGTCTTTATATGTCTACAATTAGTTTACAAAAATTTGATGATTATTGTATGTAACAACATTTTTCTCTGGTCTGAAGCTTGATTGTTAAATTTAAGTTTCTAATATTCTTACAGTGAGATTTGTCTATTTTGATGTCATCTGAAGGCTTAAAAAGTCATCTCGGCCAGGCGGTGGTGGCGCACGCCTTTAATCCCAGCACTCAGGAGGCAGAGGCAGGCGGATCTCTGTGAGTTCGAGGCCAGCCTGGGCTACCAAGTGAGTTCTAGGAAAGGCGCAAAGCTACACAGAGAAACCCTGTCTCGAAAAACAAAAAAAAAAAAAAAAAAAAAAGGTCATCTCTGCTTTAAGTTCCTACAAATAGCCAAATATGTATTTCAGTTTCCTTAACTTAAAAAAGTGGGATGACACTACTTTACTATATGGAGTATGTTACAGTGTGAAATGATCCAACTGAATTTCCTCCAAGCTGCTAATAAATACCCCAATACTTTCAGGATCACTCTTTCCCACTACTAAGACCTAGATTTAGGAAATTTTTTTATTTTTTATTTGCCAAGATTTAGTCAGAATTTACATGCCAATTATAGCTTTACAATGTGAGGAAAAAAATTATTTCATTTTATTAGTCAAAAACATATTATGTTTTCACATTTCTAATCTTTTTCTTTAAATTTGTAAACTTTAGAAAAAAAATCAGCTCTCAATTATAAAGTTTTTTCAATTCAATCACAAGTAAGATTTAGTTAGTTATTACTGCTATATATAACATTTTCTATCATGTTATTCCAATGATGGCTTTATTTGCCATATGTCATAGTAATGGGCATTTTCTGTTTAGAGAAAGCACAATGCTTTATTAAGTAGTAACAAATGTGAAATAAGTCTATAATGTTACACAGTACTCTAGAGAAGCTGCCTGTTCACATGATTATATGCTTATCCATCACCTCTATGACCTGCAGATCCTGCACTGTTCTATTTATGAAATCTTACTTAGGAAAAATAAGGCTCTAAGTACTGCACAGAACACCAGGCATAGAACCCAGTCTTTGGCAAGGCAAATCGTCTTCTGCTTTCTACAGAGCTTTACCATCCTCAGCTCACCTCCCTTCTATTTTTTAAGATCAGATCTTTAATACATGTTCTTCCTGGCTTAGCTTCCCAAGTGCTAGGATTCCAAATATGCACCACTACATGGGGCTTAGAGAAACATTTTTTAAAAGTCCCAAGTAACAGGAATTTCCATGAAAAGTTCCCCAAACAGAATTTTCAAAACAGTTATTACTCAACCCCTTATCCTTACCTATCTCAGTGATATAATGTGTTTTCACTACAGATTCTGTCTGCCTCCTCTGATCAGCCACCTGTGTCTGTCCTCCTATCTCGGTCAGCACCTCCTCCCTACACAGACCCACCTGGGTAAGAACTGGGAAGAACAATGATGGGACAACAGCTCACTAGCAGGTTGAACAACGTTGTATTTTTCTTGAATTATTTACTTTTTTTATTACTTGTAATTATTACTTGCTCCATGATGCACACCTGGAACTCAGATCATCAGGCTTGACGACAGGAGCCTTTTACTTGCTAAGTTATCTCACTGGGCCTGAATTTTATTTATACAAAGGTACTTTTTTACCACAGATCTAAGAAAACACTTCTTTTAATTTTGATGTTCTGAGAAGACTCATTCTAAGTGACAGTCAGCTAAGGACCACACATTTTCTTGGGAGGATGTTTTTCAACTAATAATAGATTGAAAATAAAAACAACTTTGCTTTACAGCCAGTCCCATCAACAGTTAGATGTAAGAAATTAGAGTCATATTATTATTGCTGAATTAAGACAAGGTTTGATGTAGATAGGCTGGCCTCAAACCTGCTGTATAGCTGAGGTTACACAAAGGACGATTTTAAATTAAATAGTAACAAATCTGAAGTAAAATTCGATATCCCCTGCTGCATTCTGGAAAGATGCTAATCCCCCTCCCAAATGCTGGGATGACAAGCATGTGCCATGCTTGGTATATGTGGTGTAAGGCAAGCCTCTTCCAACTGAGCTACATCCTCAATCCTATTTAGCATTTTTCTTCTGTCCCTAAAATCTAACAGTCTTCAAAGGAAGTGTTACAATAGAAACAAACTAAGAACAATATGATTTATAACAACCTATTCAATCCAAAGACTGGACATACTTTAAGTAGCAATGATCCATGGGAAATAAGGTAATTTAAGTAGTTGTGTTCCACATAAAAGAAGGTGATTTAAGTAGCAGTGCTCCATGGAAAAGAAGGTGATTTAAGTAGTAGTGGTTCACAGGAAAGAAGATGACCACTTCTGATCATTACTTGCTTTCTTAATTTTTCACTTTGTCTAAGTTCTTGCTCTGGTTTACTAAGACTCTTCAAATCCAGATTTGACTTTCACAGTTCTTTTCATTATTAACAAAATTTGCAGACCAGAACTATAGAGCAAGATGAAAAGCACCCATTTCCTCAACGAGCACAGCCAAACCCTGTGCTGAGGCCTGAGCAGGTCATTCATAATCATCTAACCATCTGCACAATAATTGCACAGCCCCAAGTGGTTGATCCATGCAATACTCTTCATCTCTGTAAGGGAGATTCCATACAAAATCATCTCTTGTCTCTAGACAAGGATTCAGATGCAAAATTAATGCAACAGAAACCCATATGCAACCTGGGCCCTACTGTTTTTCTCCCCCTGCTTTTGTTGGTTTGAGGCAGAGTTTCATATAGCCTAAGTTGGCCTCCTGCTGGGATTACAGGTATGTACTACCATGCCTGTTGTTGTTGGCTTTTTTTCCCATTCTTTGTTCAAAATATTTGAGGATACCACCAAAATATGACAGCTTAAACAAATGCCATGATCTATTTATTACACGTTCTAAAATTTACTGTCTCTCTCTCTCTCTCTCTCTCTCTCTCTCTCTCTCTCTCTCTCTCTCTCTCTGTGTGTGTGTGTGCAGTGATATTTTATTTGTATTGAAATGTGATTTTTATGTTAATAAATAAAGTTGCCCGGGGGTCAGAGCTATTAGCAAGTCATAGCTAAAGTTGCACGGTGGTGGTGCACGCCTTTAATCCCAGCACTTGGTAGGTAGAGCTAGGCAGATCTCTGTGTGTTCAAGGATACAGCCAGCATTGGAGACACATGCCTTTAATCTCAATACCAACCATAGAAGATCTGGAGGTCTGTACAGATAGGCAGTGACTAGGAGGTCATGTGGTTGGGTTTACAACCAATGAGAAGGCAGAACAGAAACTCTATAAAAAAAGACAGACACAGGAAGTAGTTCTCTTTCAGAGAGGTACAGCAACAGTGACAGGAAGGGTAAAGTTTTTAGCTCATAGCTATTGCTCTGACCTCTTGGCTTTCATCTTTGTATTGGCTTTGTGTTTCTTATTTAATAAGACGGTTGGTTACATCTACATTTGGCACCCACATGGCAAGAATAAATTAAAAAAACTGCTTGGCTTGGCTTGGCAGCAGGTCCGGTTTCCCGCCTGGGTGGCCCAGCTCAGGTTGGCTTGGTCTCAGGCCAGACTGACTGTAGCCCCAAGCGGTTAGCTGCAGCTGGAGCTACTTGCTTAAAGCTGGTGCTACAACAACTCAGGCCTGCCCTGCCTATAAAGCCAACGCACGTGGTCGGAGCTTAAGGAAGCTGGAGCACAGGCTTGACTCAACTCAAGTGGGAACACGTGGCTGGATTTAAGCTTTTAGCCAGAACTTGTGGCTACGCTTTCTCTCTCTCTTTCTCTCTGGATTCACACCTCGGACACTAGATGGCTGTTTTGAAATTCCCTCGGATTTCTACTGTTCTACACAGACTTGGTAAGTCAATTAAGATATCAGATATTTTAAAGGAAACTATTTAAAAGAGAAATTTTTTTCCACATTAAAAAAAATGCGTTTTATGTGTACACTGGAAGAAAATTGGGCTTTGTTTGAAATTTTAGGCAGTCTGACAATGTTGATTGAATTATGCACTTTATTACTTTTCTTATCCTCATTTTACTATTTAAAAAGATAGTCAATTTAAGTGCCAGGATAAAAGTTTTAGAAAAACCTGTTAAACCTGTTAAAATGAATTATAGAGCAATTCAAATTCAGACAGAAGAAATTAACAATGAAGATGTTTCAAGATTGGATCATAAGGTTACAGAAAGAAAGCCTGTTTTCACACAGTCACCCTTAATTTATCCGGTAGCCATACAGCAGCTACCTGGTGAAGAGATTCCAATTGAAATGTTAGACTTACGAAGATTTAAGGAGGCAATAGTATCTTATGGCATGCATTCCCCATATGTAAAGCAAATGTTAAACTCCTGGTCAACATATAATAGGATTCTACCACAGGACTGGTGGGAGGGGGCACAGGCTGTTCTAGAACCTGGACAAAAGCTCCAGTGGCAAATGTGGTTCAAGGAGGAGGCTAAAAATATAGAAAAACAATGGAGGGATAAAGGAACACAAGTCTTCCAGGATCAGCTTATTGGAGAAGGCCAATATGCTTCAGTACAAACACAATGTTTATATGATGTGCAAACCCCAATTCTATGTCAAAAGGCAGCCTTGAATGCATGGGCCAGAGGTAAGGAACCAGGAAAGAAAACTGAGTCATTTACAAAGGTTATACATGGCCCAAAAGAATCTTTTGCAGATTTCTTACAAAGATCGACTTCAGCACTACAGAGAACGGTCCCGAATTCAGAGGCTAGTCAGATAATAATTGAATCTTTGGCTTTTGAGAACTCGAACGCAGCATGCAAAAGAATAATCAGGCTGTTAAAGGCAAGATCTGCACCCTTGGAAGATTGGATTAGAGACACGGTTAATGTTGAGGCTCATGACCATGATGATATGTGGGTAGGAGAAGCAATTTCAAAAGGTTTGAGAAATGTTAGATGTTTTGCATGTGGAAAGCAAGGACATTTGAAATGGGACTGTAAACAGGTCATTCCTAGAAACAATGTTTCTTCAAGGAACACTGGCAACAGATTGCCCCTTCCTTCTGGAGTATGCAGAAGGTGTGGTAAGGGAAAACACTGGACAAACGAGTGTAGATCAACAAGAGACAGACAGGGTAATCCTTTGCCTCTGTCTTCGGGAAACTCCCAGAGGGGCCTCAGGCAGGCCCCCATAGCAAATCCAGTTCAAACCTTTCCTGCAGTTGTAGAGGAAACCCCTACACAGAGCAATTAAATAAACAAATGCCTATCGAAATAAATCATGCTGGTCAGGATGATGAAACACAGAGAATAGAAAATTCAGGAAAAACATAAAGAAAATTTTTTGGCAAACTTCTATTAATGAACAAAGACCAAAATTAACAATAAAAATAAATGGTGTTTTGTTGTCTGGTCTGGTAGACACAGGTGCAGACGTTACCATAATTGCACCAGAATTTTGGCATCCAACTTGGCCTCTTCAGGAGATAAATGTTCAACTGTTAGGAATTGGGACATTATCTCAAGTAAAACAGAATGCAAGATGGCTCGAATGTATAGGTCCAGAGAGGAAAATTAAAACCATACGTGGCTAACATAGCTATGAACCTGTGGGGTCAAGACCTGTTGCAACAATGGAATACTCAGATTAACATCCCTCCAACCTCAGAAACAAATCATAAACTAGCACATGTTTCTGAGAGAAATATTAGAAGATATTATTCTAATGAGTGGTCACCAGACATCCATGTTATAAAAAAACAGGGCACAACAACTGATGATCTTCCAAAGACACCAACAGCTATACCTTTAAAATGGTTAACAGACAAGCCTGTATGGGTTCAGCAATGGCCTTTAACAACAGAGAAACTCCAGGCTTTAGAAGAGCTGGTACAAGAGCAGTTAAATGCTCAGCATATTGAAGAATCAACCAGCCCTTGGAATTCTCCTGTATTTGTTATTAAAAAGAAATCTGGTAAATGGAGAATGGTAACAGACCTTAGAGCAATTAACAAAGTAATTCAGCCAATGGGCTCTCTAGAATCTGGAATTCCTTTGCCTACTCTGTTACGAAAACCATGACTTCTCATAGTTATTGATTTAAAAGACTGTTTCTTTTCAATACCCTTACAAGAAAAAGACAGAGAAAGATTTGCTTTCACAGTGCCTACTTATAATAATTCTCAACCGGTTAAAAGATTTCATTGGAGGGTCCTCCCACAGGGAATGTTGAATAGCCCAACTCTGTGCTAATATTTTGTACAACAGCCATTGGAAGTGATACGTAAAAAATTTCCTAAATCTATAATTTATTATTATATGGATGATATTTTACTAGCTGACTCAAATTCAGATACTTTAGAAAGAATGTTTGAAGAAGTAAAGAAAATTTTGCCTTGCTGGGGATTACAAATTGCTCCTGAAAAGATACAAAGAGGAGATTCTATTAATTATTTAGGATATACAATAGAGCTACAAAAAATTAGACCCCAAAAGGTGCAAATTAGGAGAGATCGACTACAGACTCTTAATGACTTTCAAAGATTATTTGGAGATATTTCTCATCTAAGAACTATTGTTGGGGTAAAAAATGATGAACTGAATAATTTGTTCAAAACCTTAGAGGGTGACAAGGACTTAAATAGTCCAAGAGAATTATCACCTGAAGCTGAGAAAGAATTGGCCTTGTTAGAAAAGAAAGTACATGAAGGACACGTGGATCGTATTGATCCAAAGCTGGAAAGCATTTTGGTTATTTTACCTTCTAGGCATTCTCCTACAGGAATATTAATGCAGAGGGAAGATATTATATTGGAATGGATATGAATAAAAAATTAAAAACTTATGTGGAAAAAATCTCTGACTTGATTTGGAAAGGAAAATTGAGACTTCGTCAATTAGCAGGAATAGACCCAGCAGAAATTGTCATACCTTTAACAAAGGAGGACACTGAAAAATTATGGACAGAAAGTGAACCTTGGCAAAGAGCTTGCAGTAATATTTTGGAGAAACTAACAGCAAATATCCCAAAAGCGAAAGAATTGATCTTATAAAGAGAGCTGATTGGATCTTACCTCGAATTGTACGGGAAAAACCCATTATCTGGAGTTCGTACATTTTATACAGATGCCAACAAACAAGAAAAGGCAGGTTACAAATCAGGAAATTTAAGTAAAGTGGTTCAAAGTCCTTATAATTCAGTCCAAAAATCAGAACTGTATGCTATTCTGTAGGTATTAATGGATTTTTCAGAACTTCTCAACATAGTAACTGACTCTCAGTATGCTGAAAGAGTGGTATTACATATTGAGACTGCAGAATTTATCCCTGATGCTTCAGAATTAACTTCACTATTTATTCATTTACAAGATACAATCAAGAAAAGGAGTCATCCTTTATATATAACTCACATTTGATCCCATACTGGTCTGCCAGGACCTCTAGCACAAGGTAACGATGAGATTGATAAATTATTGATAGGAAATGTGCTGGAGGCTTCAGAATTTCATAAAAAACATCATGTCAATAGTAAAGGTTTAAAAAAGGATGTTTCCATAACCTGGCAACAAGCCAAAGAAATAGTAAAGAAATGTCCTACTTGTTCCTTCTACAATCAGACACCATTACCAGCAGGATGTAACCCATAGGGTACTCAGGAATGAATACTGGCAGATGGATGTGTTTTACTTTGCAGAATTTGGAAAAATGAAATATGTACACCATACCATCGATACTTATTCAGAATTTCAATGGACAACTGCTTTGAGTTCAGAAAAAGCTGATTCTGTAATCACTCATTTGCTAGAAGTTATGGCCATCATGGGTATACCTGCACAAATCAAAACTGACAATGCTCCATCATATGTCTCTGTTAAAATGAAACATTTTCTTGCTTATTACGATATAAAGCATATTACAGGTATACCACATAATCCTACAGGTCAAGCAGTTATAGAAAGAACAAACAGAACTCTAAAGGATATGCTAAATAAACAGAAAGGGGTAACAAAACCCCCCAGAAGTAGACTGCATAATGCTCTATTAACTTTGAATTTTCTCAATGCCAATGAGAAAAGAACAACAGCTGCAGAGAGACATTGGATAATAGAAAAAACTACAGAATTAAATCAGCCTATATACTTTAAGGATGTGCTGACCTCAGAATGGAAACCAGGATATGTGTTACATTGGGGATGAGGTTTTGCTTTTGTTTCCACAGGAGAAGATAAGCTGTGGGTACCATCAAAATTGATAAAGGTTCGATTTGAACAAGAGAGACCTCTTAATTAGAGGTGATAGTTCATCAACCAGCATGAACATCCAATTTAAACTAACTTATACCAGTAACACATGACTTTTCATTTAATCAGATAATAACTTGCCAAAAAGGAACATCCCCAAAATTAGTCTTGGGGAAAGGTTTTTGTTTTTGTCTTTTAGGAGAATGAAGGTTAAGGAATCTGAAGAACACTGGACAAATGAGACAACTGAAGAAAAGGGACAAATCATCTATCCCAGGAAACAGAGTGAAATGGCGTATGGGTATATAATCTAAAACAATTTTATAAGTCTTCCTAAATGTTTGTTTCTGCTCTTCTCTAAAGAAATTTAACACTATTGGTCTTCTAACAGTCCCAGTTCAATTAAAATTTAAAGCTGACTTTGGAGTTGGAGAATGGCCCTCTCTTCCTTTAAACTCAAACATGTTGTTAAAAGGAAAATGCAAACTCCCTGTATCATGTCAGAAGAAGAGCCATCTTCTGCTATGGGACAGGAGAAAAACCAAATTAATTAAGGGACTATTCTATTACTAATCTCAACTCTTTGATTCTATTCTGATTCTTTAAACTTTTCTTAAAGTATGAATTTTATATCAAAATTTACAAGATTAATATATATACAGATTATACATTTTAAACTTTGTTAAGATATGAATGGTCATATAGAGTACTAACTAATTCTAGAAAAAAGGCTTCAATTAGCTGCATATATATGTCTTTGTGTTTGAGTCTCTTTATCAGTTTCCTGCAGGAAATCATGGCCAGGCCTAACATCAACTGAAGTCTCCAGGAGGAAGATGGTGCCCCACAACAACAATAATTCCACGTGGACAATAATAATATCACTAAGCTGACAAACATCATCTACACATCAGCTTTAGACTACAAAGTGCTCAGAGCAATTTTGAGAGGGCTAGCTGAGATGATCCAGTCTCAAAGACTACTTGAATAAGGATTTGAGATAAACCCTGAACTTTGGCATCATACGCAGACTGGATAACGTAGGATATAGTTACCTTTCCTAGATTTTGACAATTAACCTGAAATTTTTCTTTTCAGGATAAAGATACCTTCACCCATACCCAGCAGGAAGCAATTTTAAGAATACGATGCCCACATTCCCAAAGAGGTGGTGTGGGGTGGGTGGTTTTTTGGTATTTTAATGGGTTTGGGTTCTGGGATAATTTTCATTGTTTAGGGGGGTTGGTTACAAGTTGTTGTCAAGGGTTAGGAAAAGGGCTAAGCAAAGGGGATAGACTTAAGGTTCTTGTTTAAAAAAAAAAGAAAGAAAAAGACAATTACTAGTTTTAAATACTTTACATTGGATTGGATTGTTTTATATTGTATACAAATTACATATATTGAAATTGATACTGTTAGAAAATGCTATATGTATATTTCTAACTGTATTTATACCGTTCATTTAACAATGTAATACAATTTTCTGATCCTTGAATGTTATTATTACCAACTATTAGGATATAAAGAAATGAGAGTTAGTAGTTTGACATTATAATAGAATTGTAGTCATATTAGGTGTGTTTTCAAGATCGAGCAGATATATTTTAGATAGACAGGTCATCTTCAAAGCCTTCAGAGATCTACAGAATATGGCATTTAAAATGTTTTAATAACTTAGAAAATTTTTCTTTTTGTTATGACTATGAGACATGTCGGCTCCTGGCAGTACCAATCTACTTCAGAGAAAATATGGGCATTGAAGAAACTGCATATGGAGTTAACTTTCATTGTGGCAAAAGTTAGTCACTGGACAACAAAGTATCCTCGAATCAACTGCTGACAAACAAGACAGACAGGACATGAAACAAAGGACTACCGATTCTTGCCAAAACAAGTGTGGTTATGGCTTTATCAAAAGGCATCTTCTGAGGCCAGGACAATATGGTACCATCCCTGAAGTGGCCTTTGCAATCCAGAAAAGGTACAGTGCCCTTTTCTTCGAAGGCAGCTGAACAGGCAGTGGGGAGCTGAACAGGCAGATGGCTTCTGATGTGCAATGGAACAGCAGCTGAAACAGTTATTCTTGAAGAGTAACTAAGCTCATGCCTCTCAATAGTAGACTGGCATTTAATAGAGGGATGTGGAGAAGAATGGGATGCTGAGATGAAGCCACATATACACAGCCAAGAAAAATGGACAGCTGAATTCAAAAACCATCAACAATTTCCAGAATTTAAAATCCTGAATCATGACAGGACACTAGTGGAATTCAGGTGTTTCTGGTACATGGACTGCTCTCACTCAATGTGAGTTCGAACTATTGACCTTGTGTACATCCTACTTCACAAATGAGTTTGTCAGATACGCGAAGCCTATAGGCTGAAGATGATGCCCCAACACTGTGGAGAAACCTCAGGTGACTGTCCAGGCAGCTGGCTGTTTCTGTCAACTCATAATTTTTTTGGAAGTGGCTTGCATGCACTTCCTGTTTTTATTTTTTAATTAGGTAATATTATTTTCCTTCTTGGATCTCTGAGGGAGTTGAAGATTAGTTAATTATTGTTGAAGATTAGTTAGGATAGAAAGTGAATTAGGTACATTTTGGACTTCCCAAAATAGGATAGTTAATGGAATTATTTTCTCTGAATTTGTCAAATACAAATGGACTAGACATTGTTTAGGTATTTATTACTTGTATATATTATATATAGTTATTGTACTTTTGTATATAGTTTTTTCTTATGTTAGTTATAACCTTTTTCCTTTTTTCTTTTTATTAAAATAGAAAAGGGGAAATATAGTGATATTTTATTTGTACTAAAATATGATTTGTATGTTAATAAATAAAGTTGCCTGGGGGTCAGAGCTATTAGCAAGCCATAGTGAAAGATGCGAGGTGGTGGTGCACATCTTTAATCCCAGCACTTGGTAGGCAGAGCTAGGCAGATCTCTGTGTGTTCAAGGATACAGCCAGCATTGGAGACACATGCCTTTAATCTCAATACCAACCATAGAAGACCTGGAGGTCTGTACAGACAGGCAGTGACTAGGAGGTCATGTGGTTGGGTTTACAACCAATGAGAAGGCAGAACAGAAACTCTATAAAAAAAGACAGACACAGGAAGTAGTTCTCTTTCGGAGAGGTACAGCAACAGCGACAGGAAGGGTAAAGTTTTTAGCTCTTAGCTATTGCTCTAACCTCTTGGCTTTCATCTTTGTATTGGCTTTGTGTTTCTTATTTAATAAGACAGTTGGTTACATCTACACGTGTGTGTGTGTGAGTGAGTGAGTGAGTGAGTGAGAGAGAGAGAGAGACAGAGACAGAGGAGTGAAGATGAATGCTTATATACATGGACACTAGAGAATGTCAGGTTTCCTGTTCTATCATTCCTTTGAGATTGTGAGTCTCCTACTGAACCTGGGAGTAGGCTGGTCACCATCAAATCCCAGTGATCTTCATGTCTCTGCCCTGGAGTTTCACTGTGTGTGACTACATGCCTGGCTTCTTATGTAGGTGCTAGATATTTGAACTCAGGCCTTCATGCTTGCTGCCCACTAAATGGTCTTATCCCACTGAGTTATCTTCCCAGCCACAGTTATGTTTATTTATGAGCAATGGGAGAAAATAGAGTCATACTCAAACATTCTTAGAGAGAGTTAAGTTTAATTAAAAACAAAACACTGTGTGTGGGCATGGCATGCCACAATACATGTGTGGTGGTCAGAAGACAATGCTCAGGAGTCAGTTCTTTCCTAGATGTCGGTTCCAGGATTAAATAAATGCAAGATGTCAGGGTTGGCAGTAAATTCCTTTATCTGCTAAGCCATCTTCTTGGCTCATGACAATATTAATTAATTAATTAATTAATTACTATTATTAGTTTAGAGAGACAGGGTCTCACTAAGTAGTCCTGGCTCGCATTGAGTTTACAGAGATTTGCCTCCTAGTTAAGGCATATACCACCATTTTAATGACAAGGCATTGTTACAGATTGGATCGTAAACGTCCCTCTAAAGTCCATGTATTTGAGGCTTATTCTCTAGTGTGGCACTACCAGGAAGTGGTACAGCCTAAGTCTTTGGTCTCAAAGGGAAGAGTGGGGAAAGTCTCTTTCCTAGCTTTTCTACTTTCTGGAGACTAGATGAGTGGTTTTGCTTGCTCCACCACATTCCTACCACACTGCTTTACCATATGCCTACAAGCAACCAGGTTGATCTGTCATGGACTGAAGCCTATAAGTTAAGGTATATAAACTACAAGTCAATACAGATAAACCCTTTCTTTCTCTGCGGTGCTATGTTCAAGTATTGCTATGGTCAAAGAAAGCTGATTAATACTCTAAAACTGAGGCTTGGAAACGTTATTTCTGAGATTTCCCCTTTTCATTTTTATTCCTTTAGGTTTGTTTCTAAGAAACACAATAAATGTAAGTATTTTCACTGAATTTGTTATTTTTGTTTTGTTTTGTTTTTGTTTTTTGAGACAGGGTTTCTCTGTATAGCTTTGCCGTCTTTCCTGGAACTCACTCACTCTGTAGACCAGGCTGGCCTTGAACTCAGAGATCTGCCTGCCTCTGCCTCCCGAGTGCTGGGGATTAAAGGCGTGAGCCGCCTCCACCACCACCCGGCTCACTGAATTTGTTATAAGCAGTCTGTGAGTACCCTACAGTCTGAATGACATTTGTTTGCTAAACCCAGGAAAGCTGCACAGGCTTATTAGGAAAGTAGATAAACCACCATTTCCACTTTCCTATAGATCAATCTCTTCTCAATGCTTAGAAATAGATACACAAACATAGAAAATTCTCTACTACAAACAAGTTTTAAAGTGTGTAAAGTAAATAATATTTTTATGAAAGTGTGTATTTTTCTTTCCCAGGGTCAATGATAATTATATCTTATTCTATATTTATTGCAGCATGCTTTTCCTTATATTGGGCTAACTGAGTTAAAAGATTATCTTTTTGTACAAAATATGACTAAGACCTCTGTATCAAGCAGGGATAACAATAGTGGTCATATTTTAAGTCTACTAGATAATAGTATGTTCTGTGCTCTTCAGTATGCCTTCATGTACATTTCTACTAGTCCCTTAAACATCTTTAGCCCTATGTTCTGGTGTCTTTGGTGTGGAAAGGTACTCTACAGGCTACCAAAAGATAAACAAAAATACCAACCCAGCTACAAAAGCTTTGACCAACAATCTGTCTTTCCTGCAAGATATGCTAGGGCAATGATGGAACAGAACTTGTGGGATTAGCCAAATGATGTCTGATCTGACTTAAGGCCCACTCTACAAGAAGGAACTGATACTGGACACTGCTTGGGTGACCAAGAACCAGACACTAGATAGCCCAGAGACCTATGGTAAAACCAAACACTACTGGTCTGAACAAAACAAAACAAAACAGAACACAAACAACAACAACAACAAAAACTAACAAAAAAGCATCAATAAAATGACTCCTAACAGTATTCTGCTATACTCATAGATCAGTGTCTTATTCAGTTATCACTAGAGAAGCTTCCTTCTGCATCAGACAAGAACAAATGCAGAGACCCACAGTAAGACAAGTGGAGAGTGAGTCCTTGGAACACACAGCTCTAAATGGGATGTCTCCATCAAATCCCTCCACTCAAAGGGCAGGGAACTCCGCAGAAAAGGAATCAGAAAGAGTGAAAGAGTCAGAGGGGATGGAGGACCTCAGGAGATAAAGGTCCCCTGCATCAACTAAGCAAGGCTCTTATGAATTCACAGAGCAGCAAATATGGGCCTATTTAGGTCTGCAACCGGTCCTGTGTATATATATTATACCTACTAGCTTAGTATTTTAATAGGACTCTTGAGTGTGTGAACAAGTTGGTCTCTGATTCTTGTACCCGCTCTTGGGGCTCCTTTCCTTGTCCAACCTTGATGTGTTATTTTTTGTTATATCTTACTCTATTTTATTTTGTCATTAAATCTTTTAGAAGCCTGTTCTTTCCTAATGAGATAGAAAGGAAGTGGGTCTGGAGAGGAGGTGGGGAGGAACTGGAATGAGTAGAGGGAAGGGAAACTATAATCAGGATATATTGTATGAGAAAAATAATCTATTTTCAGCAAAAAAAAAAAAAAAAAAAAGAAAATGGAAAAAGAAAAAGAAAAGACTAATTACAACCCCTCATTTCATAGGCAAGAAAATGCAGTAACAAGTGATATGTCAACCAACTGCGAGAAGATACATCCAGAAATCATCTAGTAGTTTTTATCTGTACTACAGGAAATCATGACTACTCACACAGACTAAAGTTAAATAATGTTTAAATAAAACACATCTTATGAATTGCACTCGTTGGTCAAGGCTGGCTTTAAACTTATGAAAATGCTAATGCCTCAGTCTTATAATCATATATTTTTAAAGCTAACTGAGTTTCCATTTGTTCTAATTTAAGTTTTACCTCTAACTGTTCATCCTCCAAAAGGCATATAATCAGCCATCTGATGTCTTTAACTGCATCTTCATTGTTCAGGAAAATAAAGAGGTTATAAAATACCATGGTCTGGAGGTAGGTCAGCACTGTATATCTTGCATGCCAAGAACTGCTTCTTGCTGTCTGTGAATGAGAAATGAATATATATGATAATAGAACTGAGAAGAAAACAAGATGACAATATCATTACATACAAGTAATACAAAATTTTAATTTGATTCTACTTTCACAGGTATAGTTGCAGTTAACTTCAGCTTCCATTTCTTTCTAAGTAGAGAGAAGTATGGTAAAGTTCTCAAAGGCAGTTATTCAAAATGTCTGACTGTTCATTGGTGGGGAAGTAAGATACTGGTAAAAGTCAAAATACTCTCTTGGGAGAGAAGTATTCATAATTAAGACAATTAACTCCTCCGAGTACTTACTCTATTTTTCTCTCAATAGCAGCAGGTAAGGCCTGAGAAGCAAACAAGAGTATTAACTACTAGTGTCAGGTATGGATTACATCTCATAGATTAAGACATAAATCCAAGCAAAAGTAGTTAGTTACTCTCATAATATTTGAGCCACTATTACACCAGTTTATCTTGCAGGCAGGTTGATATTGTAGGCTGCAGCATTTGTTGGGTGATATTGATGATAACTTTCCTCCTCTGGTAGCATGCAGGGTACCTTCCAATATTATGAACACTAGCCAGGAGGGTTGAAGCTTCTAGTTAGGAACAGCTCTATCTCTCAGTTTTGCTGACAGTAAGCGGCGTCTTCAGTAAGAGGTCCTTCCCGTCAAATTGTGGAGAAGAACCAACAGTTTTGGCAATAGCCGTGATGTTTTGTGGGAAGGTGGCTATGAAACCCCTTTGGCTAACAACTCATAAGCTATATTCCATTCTTGGCACTGGAGGTTTTAATTGGTTGCACATCTAGTTGGGGGACTGTCTCTTCCAACATACAGAGACACCATTTAAATTACTTACCTATGTGTAGATATTTTAAAAAGCTTCTACAGTAGGTTTCCATATGGCTTTTTAAAAGGCCTTTCTTTAGTTGTCCCTTCCCATATTCCCTCTTTTACCTTGTCCTCCCATTCCCCTCCTCATTTAATCCTCTTAGTCCCTTTATCTGTTTATAGCACTACATTCTATTTCCCCTTCCTTGGATCATCCCCTGCCCAATCCCTTACTAGGTATCTAACCTCAAGAAACTGAGACTAGATAGGCATAGGCCCCAAGGGAAAACCCACTACTATTGCTCTGCTAAAGTAACAGCAATTAAAATGACTTCTAATGAGATATAGCTATACCCATAGATCAGTGCATTGCTCAATCCTCAGAGAAGGTTCTTGCACTGGATAGTAATTAACAACACCCACAACCAAACAATAAACAGAGAGTGAGAGATTTTGGAGCACCCAGTCCTAAATAGGATATCGTTATCAAACCTCTGCCCCAAAGGTTCAGGGATCTATGCAGAAGAGGAGGTAGAAAGACTGTAAGAGCCAAAGGTGGTAGATGATTCCAAGGGAAGAGCATCTTTCAGACACAATAGGACTGATGTACACGTGAATTCAGAAAAACTGTTGTGACAACATGCATAGGACCTGCACATGTTCAAAATAGACAATGTCCCAGCACTGAGAAGGAGGCATAGACACATAGTCTCACTGCTAACCAAGAAGCTACCTGCAGTTGATGCCTGCTGAAAAGAAGAAAATCAGTTTTCCCTAATAGAGTGTCAGAAGAAATTGGCCAACACAAAACAGATACTATGGTTTTTTGGTAGGCTTTTGTTTCATTTTTGTTTTGGTATTTCTTATCTTATTATTTTGTTTGTTATGGTATTTGGCTTTTTTGAGAGGGAGGGAAGAGGAGGGGACATGAAGTTAGGTGGGGAAGATATGGGAGGAGTTTGGGGAAGGGAATGAAAAAAATGAAGTAAATAAAAACAATAATAAATGGTTAGCCCAGAGCATATCCAGATATATTTCAGCAGACACACACCAGAAAAAAAAAAAAAAAAGCCATAAATTTGAAAGAGAGCAAGGAGAGGGTATATGGGAGAGTTTTCTGGGATAAAAGAGAAGAAGATGATGTAATTATAATTTCAAAAAAGAAATAAAATTTAAAAATACTAGCTAGCTTTAGCATTTAACACAGGGTGGAAGAGATTTTTTTAAAGGGAAGAGAACATTCTTTTTTTGTTTTTGTTTTTGAGACAGGATTTCTCTGTGTAGCTTTGTGCCTTTCCTGGAACTCTCTCTGTAGCCCAGGCTGGTCTTGAACTCACAAAGATCTGTCTGCCTCTGCCTCCCAAGTGCTGGGATTAAAGGCGCGTGTCACCACCACCCGGCGACAACATTCTTTTTTAATGCAATGGCATTCTAGGCAGTGAGGATCATGACAACTGGAGTCACATTTATTGCTATATTTCCTTGTCATGGAATAAATACAGAAAGTACTTAAGAAATATTTGAAGAAGAGTGAGAATGAGAGAGAAAGGAAAGGCAGGAGAAAAAGATGACAGTAAAAATGAACATGAGGGCATAAGAACAAGAAGCAGACTGGTGAAGGATTAATGAAGCGAATTGAGATTAGTTGGAAAAACAATCCCAACTTTTTGAGGAAACTGAAGGATGGAAAGAGTAAATGATTCTCTGTAAGTCATACAAGCCAGTACTGCAATAAAATTCAAATTCATGTCTGTCTGCCTCCAAATTGAAGATCTGCATAATCAGCTGAAGAGCAAAAAGGTCCAAAAGGCCCATGCAGTTGTGCAGATGAACAATTACACAATTACTGCCTTTCAACCGATCTGCTTTACAGAAGGAATTTTCAGTGCCCCATCTCCGCCAGGAAGTATACTTTCCATTTGTTTCTATCTAATTCCTTAAGGAATACTAGTAGGTTTTATATTGATTCTATATAGTCACCATATAATTGCTTATCTCTTACTTGGAAACAAAGTAGAAATAAGAATCTGTGGCCAGTCATCATTGTTTTCAAATTCTACTCAACAATTTAAAAAAAAAAAAAAAATAGAACTACTAAATCCCATGCCCCTAAAATAGCGTTTTAGATTGTTGGAAAATATTTTTCAGTGAAAACTGTGAGAATATGCCTACTTTTGTAATGTGTATAACTAGAATATTGCTGTGTAACTGTGCTGCAAAGCAGTCAGAGTAACTGAACCACTGTGTCTATCACAGACCAGGAAGGAAAATGGCCAAAGAGAATGATAGCCCCTTCCATTATCAACACTTCATATTCATAATACATTTTAATACTTATTGTATCTTGAACCTGCCCAAATTCAAAGAAGTTGGCAGCTGAGTCAAATATAAATTGAGGCCTGTTATTTGGTCAACACGTATATTAAAAGAAAACTTGAAAGAAAAGTCAGAGGCCAGGTGGATGTTTGTGAGTTACAGGTCAGCCTAGTCTACCTGGTGAATTCCAAGCCAGTTAGGGCTACCTTATAAGACTCTACCTCAAAAGAAAAATACAAACAACCACAAAAATCAGGTATTATGTATTTTATAGTCCACTGTGAAACCCCCAGGATGGCAAAACAATGCTAGACAGAGGATATAAATATTATAGCCATATACTTACTTGGTTTAGCACCTGAAGTACCAAAGGCACTTGATGAGGGTAGAGCAACCCCTGAGACATTAGTGACAAACAAAGCTTTGCATCTCTTTTCAGTTCATCATAGCTATTGTCATTTTCCACTGGGGCGATCTAGAGAACAAACCAAAACAAACTGAACAGTGAGTGGCCACCAATAAGTACAGGCATTCCAGCACCCAGGAGGATGAGGCAGGAAAATGGCAAGCTTGAGGCCAGCCAGGGCTACATAGTCAATCTGAAAGCCAATCGTGACTACAGAGTCCCTGTCTCAAAATAAAAACTTAAAACAAAATTACATTTTTACTTCTAACAACTTCTATGGGAAACTGTAAACATCCATGAAAATATAATGAACAGCTTATAAACCAATCACTTACTTCTTAAACAACAGCAAATCCTGGATAATCTTGTTGCTTACTGCTGTTCCCTTTTATCAACTAAATTATCTGAAGCAAGCCCCTTAAATATACCATTATGTTATCTTTAAAAAAAAATCTAGAATGACATCACCATACTTGAAAAATCATTACAGTTACATTATAAAATACTCAAGAGTAGCTAGACTGGGGCCTCCTAGAACTCAGGAGGAAAAGTAGGTAGACCTCTGTCTGTCAGTTTGAGGAAAGTCTGGTCTATATAGTGAGCTCCAGGTCAATAAGGGGAAAGTGATAAGACCCTGTCTCAAATAAAACAAAGCAAACGCACCACAAAACTCCATAGTGCTCACTTCCCCCACTGTAGCACTAGCACACTGTTACAACAGATTTTCTGAGTCACTCAATATCCTCATAACCACATGATGCATTTAGTTAGTAGCTTTGTTTCTAAATCTCTGAAAACTCCTTGTTGTCAGATTTTTCAAATTTGGAGGGAGAAACAGGTCCTGTCTAGTAATTTTCTCAGTCATGGTCTCTCCTGATTGTATCCATGTGATGATGTGTCTTGGTTTCAGTATGTCTGGTACTCTGGCCATTGGATCCAGGTTTCATTTCATTGATAGGTGATATTGGGCACAACATAAGAATTGTTATGTGTTTCCTTCACTATAATTTTTCCTTATGCAATAATCAATTATAAAAAAAGAAGTTTACAAGGCTGGAGAGATGGCTCAGTGGTTAAGAGCACTGGCTGCTCTTCCAGAGGTCCTGAGTTCAATTCCCAGCAACCACATGGTAGCTCACAACCATCTATAGTTGTGATGCCCTCTTCTGCCACAAAGGTGTACATGCAGATAGAGCACACACACATAAATCTTAAAAAAAAAAGTTTAAAATGTGGGAGTATTATCCTTCATAATTTCTTCACTGCTACCTAGAATACTTTATATAGGAAAAAGCTTTCCCTTGTTCAGAATAGTGAGTTCCTTCCTATACTGCAATGGTGAACAATTGTTTTCTTGAAGGCACTTTTATCATTAAAAACTCATTAATTTCAACAAATCTGATGGCTTTGCATTGTGGAGGGGCCCCAAAACAGCTTGACCACACAGCTGCCATAACAGACTTAGGGGCCTAAACACAGCTTCTGTGACAGGGTTACTGGCAGGGAACACTCAGATCCAGGAAAAGCCTTAAGCTGATACCACCCAGGGATCCACCCAAGGGGTGAGGAAGTACCTGACATCCCAAACATTCCAATCATTAGATAAGGTGGCCAGATGTCCCTGAGTCTAGCACACACTTATTTTTATTATAGATACCCCTAGACAATTGTCAGCCAATCAGGGTCCTGGACCCTGGAAATCCCCTCACCCCAACCTCTGCTATGATAAAAACTCTGCCCCACCTTAGCTCAGGGCTCTCTGCTCTCATCACTGCGTCGGACAGACAGAGGGACCAAGCTCGGAGCTTGAAGAGAATAAAGGCTCTTTGCTTTTACATGTGGGGTTCCGTCTCCATGGTGGTCTTTGGGGTCCTGAGATCTGGGCATGACAGTGTTACCCTTCAAGATTGTACTCATTTCTTCAACTCAAATTGGCACCGTGGTTTCAGATATGATACACCAAGATAAGCTAGTTTATCTTAATGTTTCTTATTTCTCTAAGAAGCCCTGATTTTCATAGGAAAATTTCCTGAGAAACCACGTACAAGGAATATTGTTACCCCTCTGTGTGGGTTTCTTTCTAAGCTTTTTAGGTGAAGAAAGCTATGAAATAAAGACAGAAAAAACTTATACTGATATGTTCTATTTAAATTTGTAATTGCTAATATTGTTTTAAAATTTGAAAATTATATTGATTATGTGTGCAGGCTGTGGAGGTCAGAGGACAAACTTTTACATGAGTTGATTCTCTTTTCCACTATCTGAGTCCTGGGTTTTGAACTCAGGTCATTAGGCTGGGTACTGAGTGATTTTACCAGCTTCACTATTTAAATCTTTAAATGATAAAATTTATAAAGGGGCTGAAGATATGGCTCAGTGGTCAAGAGCACTTGCTGCTCTTGCAGAGGACCCAGGTTTTGTTTTCAGCACCCACAGAACAGGTATTTGAAACTCCAGTTTCAGGGCATCCAACCCCTCCCCCTTTTTTTTTCTGGCCTTTGTGAGCACAAGTCATACACACAGACATGCAGGCAAAAAACATACATAAAGAAAAAAATCCTTTAAAAAAATTTATAAAGATTGAGAACAAGTGTGTGTATGAAATGGGTATGGTTAAGGGACTGTCACAGTAATTAAATAGTTCTGAACCTATAGGTGGTAAAATGACACAGAATTATGTAGCATGTAGACCAATGTCAGCTTCCTAATTATGAGATTATACTACAGTTGTGGAATATATTAAGTGTTGAGAGAAAATGGAGTGAAAACAAATAGAATTTAGTTGATTTACTTTGTAACTTTCTGTGAATCTTTAACTATTTCAAAATAAAGTTTTTGAAAATAAAAACTTAATGTTCATAAAAATTAGGTGATGATTTAAGTTTTTCTTAACATATAAAAGGTAGTTAGTTTAATGTGTGTGTGGGGCCCAAAACAGCTTGACCACACAGCTGCCAGGACAGGTTTAGAGGCCCAGAAACAGCTTCTAACATGTGGACCCAGGAAAAGCCATAAGCTGACCCTACCCAAGGAGGGCCTGCATCTAAGGGGAAATACCTGACATTCCAAACATTCCCTAGACCCCTAGACAAATGTCAGCCAATGAGGGTCCTGAACCCTGGAAATCCCCTCACCTCAACCTCTGCTATGATAAAAACCGCACCTCGCCCAGGCTCAGGGCTCTCTGCTCTCACCACTGCCTTGGACAGAGTCTAAACTCTGAGCTTGAAATAAAGGCTCTTTGCTTTTACATATGGGATTAGGTCTCCATGGTGGTCTTTTGAAGGTCCCCACCTTCAAAATGTAATCTGGGCATTACATTTACATATAAATATGCAAACCTCCACGCCAATATCCTTTCCTGCTACTGTAGGAACACCAATTTCTTTTTCAAGCATCATCCTCTTTTGCATTCTGCAGGCCTGTCAATCAAGAGATCCTAGTCCAAGAGAGGCAAAGGATTAGAGCTCATTCAATGTAACCCAGGATTTGGGAATGTGGATCTTGAAGGGATCCAAAGGAGCAATGCTCTAGAGTAAAATCCTATTATTTCTGTAATCTAGATCCTTGGAGCTATGGCTCCTACTTAGCTCTTCAGTTTTTACTTTGTTCTGTAAACCACTTAGATATTTTCTGTTAATCTAGTTAATTTACTAATTTTGCTTCACTACTCAGTAGACTTCTAGTGCTTGATATTAAAGAACCATAGTTGAACGGAAGATCGGGGTGGAGAGGTGGCTCAGTGGCTAACAGCAACGGGAGTGGTGGGGTGGTGGTGTCTTTTCTAGAGTATCTGGGTTGGGTTCCCAGCACCCACAGAGCAGCTCACAACTGTCTGTACCTCCAGTTCCAGGGGATCTTACACCCCCTTCTGAACTTTGAAGGTATTAAACATGCACGTTGTGCAGTTACATGTGGTTGTGCTCCCACTGGGCTACACCTGGTCTGGCTCTAATGAGTAGCACCTAGCCCTAATCCATCTTTTGTTTAACCTATACCTTTTGTTTCTCTTGTCACTCTGTGTGAATCTTGTCTCAGAGTCTCCCAAGGATACAAAGGCCTATGCAAACTTGGTTGAGGAAGCCCAGAAAACTGTGGTACCTGATGAATCAAGGAATTTGCACTTGGCATTGTATTTTGGGGAGCTTCTTTCAGGTTGTTTTGAATATATGGAAATCAACTGGGGAAAGTGTAAATATTGAGAAAAATAAAATTGCCCTGGGTGAAGGGAAAGTGTTTCAGTCCTTAAGAGACTGGATCCCCCTGCAGCCTTGAAAGGCTAAATTCATTCTTAAGGTGCCTCTGAGTCTTCTTTCCAGGGATCCATATGAATCCACACACCCATGCTGCGACACTTACATATATGCAGGCAACATGCTCATATACATAAACATTTTTTAAAAATTAAAAAAAAAAAAAAAAAAAAGGAAGAGTCTCTAGGCTCCAGTACCAGTGCAAGCCCTTCGAACTACACAAGTGGCCAGGCCCTTCCCCCAAGAACCTCTAACTTCCAGGTTCCACCCACAGAATACTCTAACTGCTGGACCCTGCCTCCACCCTCCAGAGCAAAAAGCCCAATCTCTGGACATGAAATCCCACCAATCTCCACCCTGGAAAGCTCCACCCCCTTCCCAAGAAGCTCTAATATAAGCCCTCTATCCTGTACAGTTTGCTGCTGTTTCTTGCTCAAATAGAGGTAGCCACCCTCCTGGTTTTTTCCCCTCCCAATAAATCTCTTGTGTGAGGTTTGTTGTGCAGTGTGACTCTGTGGTATTCCTTGGCTTCCAGCTGCCAGGATACCTTCCCATCTGAGTTGCAATGTTTACACACACCTTCACAGTAAGCATGTGTAGGTCAGAGGACAATTTACAGATATCCATTCTCTCCTTCCATTATGTGGGTCCTAGGAATTAAACTCAGGTTGTCAAGTTGGACAGCAGGCACCTTTACCACTGAGCCACTGTGACAGCTCTAGGTTAACTCTTTAAATAAAAGTATTAATGTACCATATTGGTAATTTGTGAGAGGCGGCAAGTATTCTACCAATGATTATAGCCCCATCTTTGACCATTTCTAGTGTTCATCATATGCCCGACACAGGCACTGAGCACTTTCCACAGGCAGGCAACTTTCTTACTTAGTTTAGAATCCAATAGGTCAGTATATTATTCTGTTTAATCTGAACTCCTGGTTGTTGCTAACAGCAATGTGAGGAGTGGAAAATTCAGATAAAATGGTATTCATGTTACTGAGTTTGATCACAAAACTCAATTTAAGAATGGAAGATATGTAATATTAACTCACATAACCTTTTTTTTTTTTTTGGTTTTTCGAGACAGGGTTTCTCTGTGTAGCTTTGCGACTGTCCTGGATCTCACTTGGTAGCCCAGGCTGGCCTCAAACTCACAGAGATCCGCCTGGCTCTGCCTCCCCAGTGCTGGGATTAAAGGCGTGCACCACCACCACCCGGCCACATAACCTTTACCACATCCTTAGGAAGTGAGTGGATACTACTCACTTTGCACACAAGGAAAAAGAAGTTCTGAGGAGCTAGATTATTTGCCCATGATTACAAGGTCAGTCCACGAGCAATGGAGTCAAGACTGAATCCAAGTATCTGGCTCCTATTCTTGCCTCTTACTGTCTACCAAGTAATTGGCTGTAATAAAATAAAACAAAGCTACTATACAGTAAATGGCTTATTAAATTACAACAGCTACATAAGGAATAATATAGGCAAGAGAAATTACCATATTAAAAATCTCATTGTCCCTTTTAATCATTCATATGTACAATAAGATTGGCTTTAGTCCCAGCACTAGGGAGGCAGAAGCAGGCAGATCTATGTGAGTTCAAGGCCAGCCTGGTCTACAAATCAAGTTCCACGACAGCCAGAGCTATTACACAGAGAAGCCCTGCCTTGAAAAAGAAAAAGAAAAAAAAAAAAAAAGGCTAATGGTAAAACAATGCTTGGTCTGCAAAACTTTTGTGTATAGCTGGGCGTGGTAGCTCATGTCAGTAATCTCAGTATTTTCGAGGTGGAGGCAGTTCAAGGTCACCTTCTGCTACACAGCAAGTCTGAGGCTAACCTGGGCTACATGGGATCCGATATAAAAAAAGAGAAAAGACTTTTCATATATCTGTCATGCACTCATACTGTGGTGGTTTGAATAGGAATGGCTCCTACAGACTCATATATGTGAATGCTTGGTAATCAGGGAGTGGCACTACTTAGGATAAGGCCTTATTGGGGTAGGCATGGCCTTTTGGAGGAAATGTACACTGGGGGTGGGCTTTAAGATCTCAGAAGCCCAAGCCAGGCCCAGTGGCTTGCTTGCCTTCTTGCTGTCTGCAGATTTGGAAGTAGAACACTCAGCTACCGTGTATGCTGGCATGCTGCCATGCTCCCCTCCATGAGGATAATGGATTAACTCTCTGAAACTGTAAGCAAGCCCTATTTAAATGCTTTATTTTCTTTTATAGAGTTGCCATGGTCATAGTTTCTCATCACAGTAATCTATCACTAAGATAATAGTATATGTATATATGAATAGTTGAATAGTAATTACATGCATGTATATGTTATGTATGTAATATATATGTATACTTATTTTCAGTGTTAACTACTATTACCTGTGAAAATCTATCTAGAGATGCAATCAAAATACAACCACTACATATCAACCCACTGGATGATGGTTATAACTTTCCTTGGAAGGCCAGAGGAAATGGTATTCTTCATTTCAACTTACAGTCTTACCTTAAAGAACAAAGGCAGAAGCTGAAGTTGTTCTTTGACTGCTGTAGAAAAAGATCTTCCTGCACTTGCCATAAGCCATTTCAATACTATTTGGAAACAAACACACAGAATCAGCCAAGCTATTAAATTAGGGACCATGAAGAAAGATGCAATGCTAATGCCCCTGACAGCTCTTTAAATGTAAGAGTAGCTACAGTACCTCAAATCAGAATGATTCATTAGCAGTCTAACAGCACCTATGGTAATGTCCATCATGTAACTAAGAGTACTAAGGGCAGAAAAAAAAAATCTACAAATTATTAATAGCCTACCAAGTACTTTTAATGTATTTCAGACTAGCTAAGAATCTTGAGGTAGTTAAGATAATGACAGAGTAGCTTATAGTTAAAATCCTTACAATTTTTTTTTTAAATCTAATAAAAAGAATATCCCATGTGGTAGTTTGAATGTAACTGGTTCCCATTGGCTCATAGAGAGTGGCATTATTAGGAGGCAAGGCTTTGTTGAGGCAGGTATGGCCTTGCTGGAAGAAGCGTGTCACCATGGGGGTGGGCTTTGAGGTCTACTATGCACAAGCTATGCTCAGTGTAAACTCAGTTCACTTTCTGTTGTCTGTGGATCAAGATATAGAACTCTCAGCTCCTTCTCCAGCACCATGTCTGCTTGCATGCTGCCACACTTATCACCATGACGATAATGGACTAAACCTCTGAAACTGCAAGCTAGCTTCAGTTAAATGTCTTCCTTTATAAGAGTTGCCATGGTCATGGTGTTTCTTCACAGCTATAGAAATCCTAAGACACCCGAGTAGCCAAAATATCTTGAAAACATTAAGACTCATACTTGCTGATTTAAAAACTCACTACAAACACACAGAATTAATAGTATAGCACTGACATAAGGGTAGGCACACAAACCAATAGAATACAACATAATG
This sequence comes from Peromyscus nudipes, assembly GCA_902168325.1. NCBI lineage: Eukaryota > Metazoa > Chordata > Mammalia > Rodentia > Cricetidae > Peromyscus > Peromyscus nudipes. The sequence continues at coordinate 35,146 of CABHPH010130338.1, forward strand.
CAGAAATAAACCCTTAAAATGTGTGCTGATCAAGAAGACCAAAGCAATTGAATAGAAAACAGTTTGCAACAAGCAATGCTGAGAAAAGTGACTGTCTATATTCTAAGCAATAAAGCTAGACTCTAACTTTATAATACAGACCGAAACTAACTCAAGGTGTACTAAGGACCTAAATATGAGCCCAGAGTTAATTTTTTTTTTTTGTTTTTTGTTTTTTGTTTTTTTTTGAGACAGGTTTTCTCTGTGTAGCTTTGCGTCTTTCCTGGAACTCGCTTTGGAGACCAGGCTAGCCTCGAACTCACAGAGATCCACCTGGCTCTGCCTCCCGAGTGCTGGGATTAAAGGCGTGCGCCACCACCGCCCGGCCAGAGTGAATTTTAAAAAGATCAAAAAACGTCAGCGAATAATGGCAAATGCCTTTAAATTCAGCACTGAGGAGGCAGTAGCAGGCCCCACAGAGTAAGATCCTGTATCAAAAAAAATCAAACCAAACAAAACCAAAAAACAACAATAATAAAACCAAAATTTGAAAGAGAGGAAAGGGGAAGGAAAGTGACGAAGAGAGAATATACATTCACAGGAGAAAATATTCATTAAACCATCTAACTGATAAAGTAATAAAAGCAAGAACAACTTAAAAATTAACAAAACACTTTTGAGAGGCAGAGGCAGGAAGATTTCTATGAGTTTGAGGCCAGGCTGGTCTACACACTTAGTTAGTTATAGGACAGCCAAGACCACATAGAGAAACCCTGTCTTTAAAAACAAAACAAACAAACAAACAAAAAACAAACCAAATCAAAAAACGCTTTCTCCAAAGAAAATAGACAATTAAGCACATAAAAAGACGATAAACATCATTTCTCACCAGGTAAATACAAATCAAAATTACAACTTTTCAAACCCAATAGGGTAAGTGGCACCAACTCAGAAAACAAAAAGTATGGAGTAGACAAGGATATGGGACAACATTTGATGATTAGACTGTAAAACAGGTGGCCACTGAAGAAAACAGTCAGCACACCTCACAAGTAAGCACAGAAGTACTACACAGTCCAGCACCCCTACTCAGGTATACACAAGAATTGAAAATAGCGACCCTAATAGATACTTAACACATCAATGGTCAGGTCAGGCATGCTAAAACAAGCCTTTAAATCCAGCACATCAGAGACAGAGGCAGGTAAAACTAGCCTGGTCTACAAGCTAAGTTCCAGGCCAGCCAGAGCTATACAGTGAGACCCCATCTCAAAAGAACCAATATTAATGATAAGAATGGCATTTTTTTATAAAAGTCAAAAGGTGATAAAAACTCAAATTTGTCAACATAAAGGAAATGCAGTAGAAATAACTTTCTTGCTGATGACATGGATGTCATCTTGTTAGTTAGAGTAAGTATGACTTTGAGGTTTCAAGAAGCTCAAGCCAGGCTCAGTGGCTCAGCTCACTCTCTCCAGATGTATAACTCTTAGCTACCTCTCAAACACCATGTCTGTCTGCATGCTGCCAATATTCCCACCATGATGATAATGGACTAAACCTCTGAACATGTAAGCCACCACAATTGTTTTCTTTTATAAGAGTAGTGTCATGGTGTCTCTTCACAGCCATAGAAACCCTTACTAAGACAATGGAATAATCACAAAATATTTTGCCGAGTGAAATATGCCAGAGATAAAACAACCAATTTGACTGATAAGCCACCTAGAATAAAGACAAACTTCAGAGACAGCAAGTCAAGTGGTGGCTACTTGGGGTTAGGAACATGGGAGGGAGAAGTTACTGTGAAATGGGTGCATATTTTTAGCTTGCCAAGAAGAGAATTCTAGAGATGGGTGGAGTGTAGACTTTAAACCGTACACTCAAAAATGGTTAAAATTGCCTGGTGTGGTGGTGCACGCCTTTAATCCAGCAACTATCAGCAAGAAGATATAAACTACAACTCAAAATAAGCAAAATATCATGATTTAAAAAAAAAAAACAAAAAACAAACGGAGAATAACCCAGGCATGATGGCATATTTGGGAGGCAGACGCAGAGGCAGAGGCAGGTGGATCTCTATGAGTTTAAGGCCAGCCCAGTCTACTCAGTGAGTTCCAGGATAGCTGAGGCTACATGGTGAGACAAGGTCTCAAAAAACAAACAAAACAAATAAATAAAACCCAAAACAAACTGAACAAAAAGGTTAAAATCAGAAAACTTACACTTTTTATCAAAAGAAAAAAAAGTATGTGTGTGGGGACCCCAAATTAACTAAAATGGCGTTTTCAAGTGTATTTCTATCAATTTTAAGACTCACTGGTTTTTAAGAGTTTAATGCCCTGAGTTCGTTCATCTTCTTCGCCAACACCATTTTCTTCCATAACATGGTTCTGAATTTCTTCATCCACATCAGTGAGGGGTTTCAGTTTTTCTAGGACTCGAGCAGTAAACTCGGGAATACAAGGGGATGTTGTTGGTGCAGTATTTGGCAAAGAAACATCTATCATGAATATGTAGGTCAGCACACTGTTAAATAAAATGCACAAGAGTAGGCAGTCTGGCATGAGAATTAAAACGGAGGTTTAAAAGTTACAGCTCAACCAAAGCAAATTTTCACAAGATAATTACCAGAGAGGGTCTTAGATCTTTCCCAGTGTAAAACATGCCATATAATTTTGAGATCAAACCTGTAGTATGACAGCTGCTCACTGATAGCTTTTGAGTGCATTGCTTCCTAATTTATATTCATGTCTTGTTTTTCAGAACATAACAGTGAACAAAACATGAGGAAGACAACACCACACTCACTGGTAATATGAATAGTATGTATTGTTAGATATTAAAATTTAACACAAAGACTCAAGAGCTACTCCAAAGCAAGAGAAAAAAGCCACACATACCTCCCTATTCTTTCTCTGACATTTTTGTAAACCTGGGTGAGTTTGGGTTCCAAGTACTTCAGAAGTCTGTGTAATAGCTCCGGGACTCTCCATTCTTGCTGGGCAAGACCACCTTGTAGCACATAGAGTCGGCTACAATTATAGGACAGAAACATTGTGTTACATTCTATTTTTCCATGCTAAGAGTATAAAGCATTTATTCCATTTCAATCTTTTCCTGCCTTCTCTTAGATCAGCATAAATAGCTTCTTCTCACTAAATAAATTATCCACAATTCAAAATAGTAACATTTGATTAATTGCCTTCCACATCCCTTTTTCTATATATTTTTTCTTTTAAAAATATGTTCAGGGCTGGAGAGATAGCTCAGAGGTTAAGAGCACTGACTGTTCTTCCAAAGGTCCTGAGTTTAATTCCCAGCAACCACATGGTGGCTCACAACCATCTGTAACGAGATCTGGTACCCTCTTCTGGCCTGCACGGATACATGCAGGCAGAACACTGCATACAAAATAAATAAATAAATCTTTAAAAATATGTTCAACCTACTTTTTATATTTACTACATTAAAAAATTTTTCAAACTATTTTTAGTATTGGTATATTTACTACTATTAAGTTTGAAAAAAGAATAACCATTGACCTTTCTTTTTTAAAACATTATTTAGTGTGTAGTAGAGGTAGGGTGAGTGGGGGAGTGGCCTGGCTGGGGGTACATGCATGCCACAGCATGAGGGTGAAGGTCAGAAAACAACTTTCAAGAGTCTGTTTTCTTCTTCAACCATGATGGTTTCGGAAATCAAACTCAGGTCAGCCATCTCACTAGCCCCATCGTATGCCTTCTTTCGTATGTGTGTGTCAGGCTATGTATGTCTCCTTTCACCATGTGGGTCCCAGGGATTGAATTCAGATGGTCAGGCTTGTAGGCCTATATTAGCTAAGCCATCTCACAGGCACCTGAACATTTTAATGAGGGTTTTCTTTATTACTTTTCAATTGCTCCAGCTTTTCTCCACCTTCACAAGCATCTGCCAAGTAAGGCCTCCTTTATATCTGCCTTGTTTCTTTAGCAATACAGCGTATGTTAGGCAAGCACTTGACCACTATACTGTACTCCAGCCCCTCTGCTTTGTACGTTTGGCAACAGAAAAGAAAATAAAAAATCAGATTATGACAAAGAAGTCAGTATGGCCCCTCAAAAACTGTGGCAGCACAAAAGGATGAATGACTTAAGTTGTAGCTAGTACCTTGCTTACAAAATGATAACTAAGCACCACAACCCCCAAAAGAAGTTCATCATTTAATTTAGCACTTGGATATTTCATTTTCTGTCTTTCTTTTGCTTTGGTTTTGTTTTGAGACTTGCTCATGCTATATAATCCTGGTTGGCCTGGAACTTGGTATAATAGCCCAGGCTGGCCACAAACTCATGATCCTCTCCATAACCTCCCTAGTGCAGGAATTATAGGTGTACACCACCATGCCTAATAACTCATCTCCATTTATTCATTAGTTAATATCAAATCTTTAATGTCAACCTTAGAGGCTTTCTTTTTATTTACCATGCATCTACAAAGGACCCCCCTTCACCACTCAATGGTGACTCCAAGAGCAACTCAAAAAGCCAATGAAGCTTCCGGGGATCTCTGCTTTCCTGTGTTGAAGATATAAAATTAATAATTAGGCAAAAGAATTAACTCTTTAAATCAATCACACTCAATTATATTACAAGTAAGTATGTAAGAAACAAGCTAACTAAAACTGGAGAGTCAAATAGACATTTAGTTATCATTATTTTTATTAATAGAGAGAAAATTATTAGCAAAATAGACAACTTAAATAGAAGCACATGAGCAACAGGCACAGGTGGTATTAACAACGCACATAATGATTACATGGCTTTTACTATGTGTAAACTACATTTCCCAAAACATGGTTTGATGTGTAGATTTAAAAATGTATTACTATGACAAAATAGACATCAGAACCAGAGTTATACTCAAGGGCTGCTGGGAAGGCACCATCAATTATAAATAACAAAAGGCATGAATGAACTGTCAAGATTCCAAGGGGGACAAAGGATCTGATACAATATGAAAGCACGATACCCCATAAGGTAAACAAGCAGAATGTGTGCTCACACATGATGTGGCTATGCAGGTTCCCCAGTCGTTGTATGTCTCCACTGTCATGTTGGACAGCGCTGTTCGCAGCAGCGGGCATAGGAGCTCCCAAAGCTTCTCCACCTTCTCAAGGTAAAACATAGGAGCGTTAGTAGCATACACAATGATGAAATTAGCTCCTGAAAATACATACACACAAACAGGACAGGACTTTGTAGATTGCCCAAGTAAGGGATCTTACTATGTTACAACTCATATAATGTAGTATATGTTATATATGACATATAGTGTATAGTTCAACTTATTTCTCAGAATATCATTCAGAAAAGAGGGGAAACTTTATATGGTTCCTTAGAAAATCTCTCCTACAGGGTAAAGTTTAAAAAAAACAAACAAACAAAAACTTTTGAATAATACAAATAACACAATGGGCAAAAGAAAACCTGAGTAGGAAGTATGGGTGCTCCAATATGACACATTTTAGGTGTGACCTTCAATTCAAATTGTGACAATCAAGGACTGAACATGTTTGTGGTTCCAAAAGTCCAATGAGCACACAAACTACACTTGTGATCTTGAAAAGATAGACTTTGATTAATCTCAAGGAGAAACTGACACCTTCCTTTTCCAACAACTTCACACGCAATGACCACACTGCACAGCCATGCACTTCAGTTTTAAAAGAACAAATAGGGAGGTAGTATTCAAGATAAAAGGTACCAGACAAAGTTTTTTTTTTTTTTTGAAAAAAACGTGTTTTGGAAAAGCAAATTCAATAGTAGTTCCACTAAGAGAGGATGTGTGTGTTATGTTTAAATCTCCTTTTTGAAAGAAACCAGTTTTCTGGGTTTTGTTTTTTCTTAAGATTTCATTTATTTCAAGCTAGGAGTGGTGGTACACACCTTTAATCCTAGCAGTATTTCATGTATCCCTGGCTATCCTCAAACTTGCGATGTAGCAGAGGATGACTTTGAACTTTTGATCTTCTTGCTTTCCACCTCCAGAATGTTTAGGCCCATATATCACCAAGTCTTAGGATCTAACAGAGGGCTTTGTGCATGACAAAACACCCTACCAACTGAAAACACATCACCAGGTTCCACTTTTTGGTACATTTTATGGAGTTGAACTTTTCATATTTCAGGAAGCAATATCATAAATATGATGTTGTTTGCTACTTTTTTTTTTCCTTTTCTTCAGACAAGGTCTCATGTAGCCCAGGCTGGCCTTGAACTCTAGCTCCTCCTGCTACTGCTTCCCCATTCCTGGTATTCTAGTGTGTGGTGGATCAACAAATCCCCAAAGGAAACAAAACCCTCCACAGATGGATGACATCATCACCTTCTCAAATGTCCAATGCTTAGAACCTCTGATTAAACCAGCTATAATTTCTGCAACACATCTCTGGGTACTTTCATGAGAATCTGCAACCAAACGTTCTAAATGGGGCTTTAGAACAGGCAGAAAGGCATCATCAAAATTTCTAAATATACCCTATAAAAAAAAGACAAAGTTAATTCAGTATTGAAATGGCTATTATCTTGATAATTAACTTTGGATACTGTCTACATTATTCTACCCATTAGAATTTAAATTCTTTAATAACATTAGTTACAGTGGTAAGAATATTGCAACTTTATATTAAAATACATTTTTGTTTCTAGTGCCATCAATAATTTAAAAGTTTGCCCTAAAAAAAGCCACAGTAAGTATTAATTTAATTTCATATTTAATTTCAGTATCACTTTGGACTAAAGAAGATAATAGGTAAGTTCAAATATTAATTAAATATTTGAAACTTATAAGTCTATAAACTGATAATCACTAAGCTTTATGAAAAGAGTACATGAAGCACAATTACCTTAAAGAGGCAAAAACGCCGAGGACTAAACTTATCTCTTCCTTTTCTGTCTTCTAAAGATAGAAAAGTAATTAACTGCTCAACAAACTTGGGGTCAGAAAAACGATCATACACAATCTGTTCTGCCTACAAATTTGAAAAAAAAAAAAAAAGAAAAAAGAAAAAGAACAATGTTCAGAGCTTAAAACCTACTTAAAAGCACACAATTCTGATAAAGCTAAAATAATATTTTAAGACTTTACTAACTACACAAGTATAGTTTTGTTCTGGATAATTTTCAATATCCACAGAAACTACAGTACTTTCTAGAACCAAAATAGTAAATACAACTAGATGCAAAACTAAAATGCAACTCGAAGAATATTAAGTTTTTTCTCTTTACTTCCTTGGGTTTGGATGCCATTTCTCTTACTATGAATTAAAACAAAAAATGTTCATTTAGCTTGGGAAATGAGGACTAACACTTCTGTGCCAGCTGTGTGCAATTTATACAAACTTTCTAACTATGAACCAAATTCCAACAAACGGTTTCTATCTTTGTATAACAATAAATAGCCTTTAAAGGCTGTTCAGAATCTAGAAACAAAAAGCGACCTTAAGAAAACTTAGCTTTTAAGCTAATTAGATTTCAAGTAATAATGAGATATGTTCAATGAAGAAAAAAATTTTGTTTCCTTTTTGTGGCTTTTTTTTCTTTCTTTCCTTTTGTTCAGTCAATTATAGGCCGTCTTATTCTACAGCCCAGACTGGCCTTGAACTCACAGCAGTCCTCCTGCAACAGCGTTGAGTGTAGACATTACACACATACCCTACCACACCTAGCTTAACTAAAATGTTTGACTTTAAAATCTAGATATCTGGGCTGGAGGGATGATTCAGTGGTAAGAATGGCACCATTCTTCCTGAAGACCTGAGTTGTTCCCAGCATCCATATCAGACAGCTCACTACTTATAATTCTAGTTCCAGGAGAATCTAATACTTCTTACCCCATGTACACTTATACCCAGGTGCACATACTCATACACATATAGGTATAATTTAAAAAAAAAAATCTTAAAAAATCTAAACATCTATTTCCTGAGAAGTCATGATTTATACACAATGGAAACCTGAATTAGCTATTATCTTTGCTCAAGAGCCTTGTATCATCCAGAACTACCACAAGAAACCAGCAGTAAACTATACATAGTACCCAATGGAGTGCTGAACATAGTAGTAACTTGAGAGCAACCCTGAGAATGTTGACAGCAGTGTCAACTAGCACCTGAGTGATGGGACAACAGCATACATTCGACCTGTATTTATGATGCACTATACTGAAATATAAGAATGGGGCTAAAAACAAAAGGACTTGACTAAGTTGGAGCTAAATCAGTAGCTAAGATGTAATTAAAACCACAATGAAATGAATGCTTACCTCTGTCATATCCTCCCTGCTTCTGCCAAGCTTAGGCTGTTCTTCCACACCGGCATACACAACCATATTCCTACACAGGAAGAGTTTATACTTAGAACATGAACAGAAGAAAATAATACAGCTTCAAGAGTAAAATGTTAGGAGGCACTTTTATTGAACTCTGATTAGAATGAAGTTTAGGGATATGAATAGACTGTAATAGCCTCTGCTTTAAAAGTCCACAGATCCTAATGACCTGGTGACATAAATTATTGGACAACAATGAAAGCAAAGTGCTTCTGGTTTAGACAAGTGTGTTATCATTAACATGTAGGAACAAAATTTAGAGTAGCTGTTAAGAACCTCTTTATTCATACAGCATGGTATTAAGCAAAAACTCAGGACTATAGTAGAAGTGGGAAGAAACGAAGCACAACATTGGCAGGAGCAAAAGACAGCGAGGAAGAAAGAAGGAAAAGACCTTTAAGTGCTTCTGAACCTAGAAATCTAATCTAACAAAACAAAGTTCACCAAAAAAGAAAAAAATATTTAATGATAATGTGGGAGGTGAACTGTGACTTACTTTGGCCAGTTGTAGTATCCCCAGTGAGTTTTTTCAACAAAGCAACTTGACTCCCATTCCTTTTTCGTTCTTGGTATATTTTTGCTATCATAATGTAACCAATGATTATCAGGCCTATCACCAGCAAGAATTTTGGTGGGTTTAGGACATCCACCTAAAGAAAAGGCACTCAGAGTCAACCAATTTGAAAGCATTAATTCGGTAGCTGCTCTAGACTTTTAATAAACAAAATTACTATTTTTTTTTTTTTTAAAGGAGGTAGGGTCACTTTAGTTCCTTTCTGGCCTGGAACTCAGAGATCTACCGGCCTCTGTCTCCCAAGTATTGGAATTAAAGGTATAGACCACTATGCCCTGACTATAACTCTCTTTAAAAACAATAACATTATACTTATTATTATTTGTGTGTGTGTGTGTGTGTGTGTGTGTGTGTGTGTGCGTGCGCGTGCGCGTGCGCGCGCATATGCCTGAGGTTAGAAGCATCGCTGAAGCTAGAGTCAAGCCTGGTGTGGGTGCTGGGAATAGAACTTGGTTCTTGTGCAAAAACAATACATGTTATTAAACATTATGCCATCTTTCAAGCCCTGCCTGTAACTCTTAACGAGAAATCATTTATTAATATTGTCTTAAAAAATAGGACTATGGGGGACTGGAGAGATGGCTCAGAGGTTAAGAGCACTGGCTGTTCTTCCAGAGGTGCTGAGTTCAATTCCCAGCAACCACATGGCTCACAACCATCAATAATGAGATCTGGTGCCCTCTCCTGGCTTGCAGGCGTACATGCAGGCAGAACATTGTATACATAATAAATAAATAAATCTTTAAAAAAAAAAATAGGACTATGTAGATGGCTCGTATCTGCCACCAAGCCCGAGTTCAATGCCCTAACCCACAGGTTGAAGAGAGAAAATTGACTCTGACAGCTGTCTTCTTTTCACATACATGCCATGGTATATATGCACCCACATATACAAATAAGCAAAAAGACCAGATAGGAATTAGAGTATAGTGTTGACTGGGAATGAATAAGGCCCTGGACCCAATCCTCAGCACTGAGAAAAGGGAGGAGGGGAGAAGCCTGAAGCATGGAGTTTACTTTGAACTACTGAGGAAAAGATGGGATGGATTCAGGATTGATGACTGTTAGAAGAATATGATGTAATAAAATTAAAAAGGATTTGTTAAAATATTTTGGTTCTAAATTATTTTTTTAAAAAAAGACTTATTTATAATTGTATACAGTGTTCTGCCTGAATTAATTTCCTGCATGCCAGAACAAGGCACCAAATCTCATTATAGATGGTTGTGAGCCACCATGTGGTTGCTGGGAATTGAACTCAGGACCTCTGGAAGAGCAGCCAGTGTTATCAACCTCTGAGCCAGCTGAATTAATTTTAAGCTTACAGCGAGAGCTCAAGGAATTTTAAATTTACATTATTCTTCACTTACAGACTTCATATTTTTATATATTACCCTATATATATTTTAACATATTCTCTCTCCCTACAACACATTTATTAGGGTAGTTTTATGGAAAATTGCTCATTTAATGTCTCTGCACCCCCACAGTACAGAATACAGAAGTATTTCTTAAGAATGTTCCTTTAGCCGGGCGTTGGTGGCGCACGCCTTTAATCCCAGCACTCGGGAGGCAGAGGCAAGCGGATCTCTGTGAGTTCGAGGCCAGCCTGGGCTACCAAGTGAGCTCCAGGAAAGGCGCAAAGCTACACAGAGAAACCCTGTCTCGAGAAAAAAAAAAAAAAAAAAAAAAGAATGTTCCTTTATATATCAAAACATAATTCTCAGAAATAAAAAAAATTAACATTGATCCTATGTCATTAATTTTATCAACACACCTTACTGAAATATTTATCACTTACCCAAATGCATGTCCTTCATATCAAAAGAAAAAAAATTCTTAAAGACATTTTTTGTGGACTACAGTCTAATCCACAACTAAAATATTACTAATGACATGACACCTAAATGTAATATTTTAATGTAGATCAATCATTTATTAGTGGAAAAAGTTTTCTTTTGAAAAATGTTGAGAAGGTGGACAGTGGTGGTGTACACCTTTAATCCTAGCACTAGGAAGGCAGAGTCAGGTGATCTCTGAGTTTGAGGCCAGCCTGGTCTACAGAGTGAGTTCCAGAACAGCCAGGGCTACACAGAGAAACCCCATCTTGAAAACAAAACAAACAAATAAACAAACAAACAAACAAAGGATTTTTTTTTCTGAGAACACAGTAAGAAAAGCAGAAAATCAACCCTGCTTCTAATTCTCCTGCCCATAGAGAAATATTCAATAGATTATTTAATACAACTCAGGCTGACTTTTGAATTCCAGATCTTCTTACCTCTACTTCCAAACTCCTGAAATTAAAGCCCTGTGCTCCTACTCCTAGGCTTTTTTAGTACTCCAGGAAATTTTCTAAGTATTATTGAAAAGCACTGTTATTTACCTGGGGTATTACTTACTGATTTCATAAGGGTTGATGGTCAGCTTTTTGTGAGTTCTCTTTAGCTGCTTGAGAATACCAGCAACAGCTGAGATAGCCATCTATAAACAGGTTAACACATCTACATCAACATTTTGAAATCTCTTACAACATGCTATACCACAATAGAAACTGATTCTACTACTTTCAAAAATACCTCCTCCCAAAAGCAGCCCTTATTCCTTCTTGGTAGGAGTGTAAACTCATACAGACTCTATGGAAATCTGTGTAGCAGTTTCTCGAAGACTGAAAAAGAGAACTGTCACCTGACCTCACTACTAGGACTTCAGAGATAGTGGTACATCTATGTTCAATGGTGCTCTACTGGCAATAGCAAGGAAATGGAACCAGGCTAGATGTCCATCGACAGAAAGATAATGAAAC
>CABHPH010130340.1:0-26923 GCA_902168325.1 Peromyscus nudipes
CACACACACACACACACACACACACACACACACAGAGTGTGATTATCCAGTTTTTCCTAGCTGAACAAAGGGCAGTACATTTCAAGGGGTATGTTCTCTGCAGGCAAGATCGGGAAGAGTGCCATCAATGAGGTTATATGTTAAACTAAAGTTGTTGTGATTTTTAAGCCACATTTCTAAGAATTTGCCAAATAATTTCTTCTCGTTGAATTCACCCCTTACCACGTGCGCTTAGATGCTAACAATGACTGACAGACATTGCGAAAGCTGACCTGCACACAGTTCAGCTCTGCCATATGCTCACCGTCGCTGCTCGTGGTTTGGGAACCCTCATAAATTATCCTCCAGCTGACTAACCTCCTGGATCATAGAGGGAATGAATACCTGTCTGTTTTTCAAATCTTGTAGTTTATTTTTCCTTACTACTCAGAAGTCTGGGAAGTAGAATAAGTGATTACCAGGCAATTGAATGGTTTTAAGGAGAAATGATGGGTGTGTCCACACCCCAAAAACCTACCACAGGTATTTTCTACTTAAGTGATAGCCTCATTGAGAAATTTTTCAAACCATATTCATCAGCTGCAATTTCAGAAGTACATTATCTCTCTCAACTGCCTGGCAGAACTGTTAAAAGGCTATCTGAAATTGCTTAGAAATCCCCACACTTCAAATGCTGTATGTGTGTGTGTTTATGTTTGGGTGTGTGTGCAGCATAATGATGGCTAAGAATATGCATTTTACCTAATTTTTGTCTTTAAAAAGAAACTTATTAGTTTCTCTTTTAAATGTGGTTAAGCACCCAACTATCACACTTGCTGGTTGCCCTCTTTTTTGAAACTCCGTTTCTCAAGCAATAATGTAGATGAAAGGAGGCTTTGGTAGAAGGTAAAACTTAGTACCCAGTGTCTCAGATTTTAATACAGTATAAACCTATGCACACTTTTCCTTTCGTACTTAAGAATATGTCTTCAACTTTTCCAAATCGAGTTAAATAGCTAAGCTGATGATGATGCTTTTGGTTTTGCTTCATTGGAGCTTTTTGTTATTTATTTTTGTAAAATGTCACTAATAATATGAGAAAATAAAATTAAAAAGTCCCTAATTTCCAGGTATTCGGGGGCATGACTAGGTTGGACACTGGCTATGCTCTTTGTCCCCTTTATTTTAGCTTAATGGTCTAAAGTTCACTCAGGAAGTGAATTTTATCGACCAGTCTCAGTTGTTATTTATAAATCACAATGTATACTCATCTTGTAAAGGTGCCATATTTATATCAAACTATTCTAAGACAAATCAACCATCTTAAATATGTATAACTATCAATTATTGCATAATTAAATTAATTTTCTGAGAATGTTTAATTCATGATACTGAAAAAAACTACTTGTAGCAAATAATAGAAATTAATCATGAAAAATAGAATAAAAATGGTTTGCTAGCAGGCATATGTTCAATTCCCCTCTGACAGGGCGATTTGGATAATCTGAAAGAGCCCAACAATACCTAACTGGGCTTTCACGAAAGCCCCTTCCCGCCCTCTGAATTCTCCGTGGTGGAGGATGGGGCAAAGCGTGCATCCGCGGATGCACCCACAAGACTTTCTGTTCATCTGCAGCAGAGGAGCCGTGGGCAGCTGGCACCCTTCCACAGGGAGTGTCAAACACCACTTGCCACGGCGCGAGTTTCCTCAAGCAGCAGATGTCTGGTAGCTGCTGCTCAGGTCTCCAGCTCCGCCAGGCCACCTGCACAACATATTTAATGTACTCGCTACAATTCTGTTGCTATTTATGAAAGATATTTTTTTGCTTAATTTTCCTCTGAACTCTTGCATGGCCTGTGGAAGTTCTGTGTGAAATTTCTCATGCTGTAAAATCTTTGTACTCAGGTATGGCAGGGAAAAACCAAATCTTGTACACTCTTTATCTTTTGCCAGCTTCCCCAGGTGAGTCAGGAAAATACATTATCTGTACTGTTACAATCAAATTTTGTTTCTTAAATAAAATTAATTTCCACGAAGCATCTTTGCTAAACAACAGACTGAGAAGTTAAACAGCTAACTGTTCCATTGCTCGCCTTCTGCATCCCTCTGACACTACCCAACTTGAAGAACATGCTTTTACCAAAACTTGAAGCTGTGGGTGCAATTCTCTCTGAGCATTATCAGGCAGCATTCTGACTCTTTCGGCTGCTAAAGTGATACTTACAGTACCATTGTGTCTGTTTAGTTTAAAAATGGGGTTGATAATGATAATACTCTTCCATAAGACGATCCTCTACTTTTTAATGGCCCCTGTAGTTTCCCCTACATAAATGACTAAATCCTTACAGAATCTCTGTCTTGATTAGCACTCCTGCTAGTAAAATTTCACATACTAAATCAGCACCAGCTGTAGCAAGAAAGAAAGAAAAAGGCAAGTGTAAATGTTCCATATGCCCCACCAAATTGGCATCTGTGTCGGTAACCCTTCTTTTTAACTATTGTGTACATACATTCTCTTAAGTGTTTTGTTCACAGAATACTGCTAACAAACTCTCTCAGTTGCCATATCAATGAAAGAGCCTGCCCTTGGTATTATTCAATGACAAACACGGAGTCTCCTTCTCCTGGCATGGTCATGGACATAGCTGAACATTCTGTTAAGTTCATTCAGATTAGTGAACCCTTAGTTTTACATCTGTGCTCTGCAATGTAACACTGCCATATCTTACAAAGCTCCTCTGTAAGCTGTACTTAATGGGCAGCAATGTCACAGAATATCAGAAAGACACTGGAATCATTTTGTCCACCTGGTAATTCAGAGACCAGACTCAAAACAACTAACTTAGACGAGGAGGGGAAACATTTGTGATTACTATCGTGTGTCCACCCAAGATTGCTTAAGTTGTGGAGTGTCTCTCTATGATTATAGACATAGATAGACCTGTATCAGAAACAGCCAGAGAGATATGCCTAGGGTGCTGTCTAGTGGTATTTGAGTGGGTGACCACTCAGATTTTATTAATCATCTGAAAAACAGTAGACATGGCCTACAGAAACAGATTCAAACAATCAGTATAATCCTGCACCAGCCTCCAGAAAGCTACAATGGAGGTTTGAATGAGAATGTCCCCCCATAAGTTCATCTATTTGAACACTTGATCCTCAGCTGGTGGCACTGTTTAGGGGAGTTTAGGAGGCATCCTCTTGTTAGAGGAAGTATGTCACTGGAGGTGGGCTTTGAGAGTTTAAAGACTCACCCCATTTCCAGTTTTCTTTCTCTACTTGGTGCTTACAGTTCAAGTCATGAACACTCAGCATTCTGCTCCAACTGTCATACCTGTGATTGCTGCCATGCCTATCTGTCATGACAGACTGTTTTCCCTTAGGAATAACTGCAAAACCAAATAAACTCTTTCTTCTATAAGTTGTCTTGGTCATGGTGTTTTATCAAGGCAACAGAAAAGTAACTAATTCAGCTACAAAGAGAGAAGAGTCTACAGATTAAATTATGTACCTACAAGGAGCTTTAATAGATAGATGTCTCACAGGCAAGGGGTATGAGGTGTGGGAGTTCTGATGTAGTGTGTGTGTGTGTGTGTGTGTGTGTGTGTGTGTGTGTGTGTGTGTACATATGTGTGTGTGGTATAGTGTGTATGAATGTGTGTGTATGTACATTTTCTTTTAATTGAAACACAGCTTGGAGAAGGCCAGTGAAGACAGAAAAGAAAATTGAACACACCAATTTTCGTAGTGATTAATTTTCCCTCTGATCATCACTTAGGCTTATAGTGCTCTTATTTACTTACTCCTCTGCCATTTTTAAATCTGACAGCTCCACGAAAGTTGAATGGTTTTCTATGTAGTTCTCTGTCCACCTGCTATAGTATTAGAGTTGAGTAGATACCAAATAAATGTTTACCCACCTCAAATGCTGAAAGGTTTTGTTAAAAGGTAAATGAACTAGTTGGGGAGCAATTTACCACCTCAATGAAAGAAGAGGGAGAAGGGATGAGAACTTCCTTGCTCCCCTGAAGGTTTCCTACTGCAAAATTATCCTTTTCTTAAATGTAATACTGGAGCTGTTAAGATTGACTGAAGGTTGAATCTGATAGTTGTTTACCTAAGAATAAAAAAAAAGATGACATTTTGATGACAAGTTTAAAAACTTTTGGGTCTTAAGATGAAACTTATTTAACTCTGTAGTGAGTGGTTATAAGACGAGCAGGTAGGAAAAACATGATTGTATTATATTTTTAAAACAATTGTTTTTAAGAATCATTCTTTTCCCTTCGTGTTCATTTTAAGGCATCTATTCATTGTACTTAATATGAGGGTTGATAAAGTCCCTTTCATACAAATCAACATGTACTCTGACATCTCACATTATGCCCCTCCCTTTTTCCATCCCCTCACTATTCCCATTCACTCCCCAATCTCACTCCTGCTCTCACATCAGGCATATGATTTCATGTATCCAGAAAAGCCTAGAATCCACAAATAAGAGATATTTGCTCTTCTTAGTTTGACATACTTCACCTAATACATTATGGTCTCCATTTACAAATTCATTGACTATGAATATGGATGTATTCATTCTTGTGACATTCTTCTTTATGGCTGAATAAAACTCCCTGTGAAGATGGCTGAGCAAGCATGGGGACTTGAGTTCAGATCTTAGCATTCATGTGGAAAAGCAGGCATGACATTGTATGTTTATAATCCCAGAACTGGGGAGTGAGGATAGGAGGGTCTCTGGGGCCTGCAGATTAGTCTAGACAATCAGCGAGTTCTAAATTGAATGATAGACCGTATCTCAAAAAAGGAAAAAAACAGACAAACAACAACAAAAAAAAAAACCCTATAAAGATCAATAGAAGACATGTGCCATTAACCCCTGACCTCCACAAGCATGTCACCATGCACACATTACAACACACACACATACACACACACACACACACACAATTCCATTGTGTATGCATGCCATATTTTCTTTATCTGCTCATCTGTTGATGAACACATAGGCTGATCCTATAAGTTGGCCATTGTGAATAGTGCTAAATAAACATGGATGTATCTTAGAGTCATTTGGGTACACAGGATAATTTTTGAAATAAGAAAACTCATTCTATTAAAAATAAGTGCCGCCGGGCGTTGGTGGCGCACGCCTTTAATCCCAGCACTCGGGAGGCAGAGGCAGGCGGATCTCTGTGAGTTCGAGGCCAGCCTGGGCTACCAAGTGAGCTCCAGGAGAGGCGCAAAGCTACACAGAGAAACCCTGTCTTGAAAAAACAAAATAAATAAATAAATAAATAAATAAATAAATAAATAAATAAATAAGTGCCTTCCCTTGGGAAGCCATAGCCTCTCTCCAGAACTGTGAAGAGTGAAAGCTGCTGTGGCAGGAATTCCTGCACTGAGGTATTTATAGGAGTTGATTCGGGGCTCATACACATGAAATTTAGTAACCCTATAGTGACATTACAGCTGCTCGGTGAATGTAATTGAATCTGTTCTTAAAACAGTCGTAATCGGTAGTAGTCATGATAAAAATGTGTATTTCTACAATTCTATATACTCATTAGGGTAAGTACACACATTTTTAATATATCCCCAAATATCAGAACAGTGATACAAAACATGTAGTTTTACTTTTTGTTTTTGTTTATTTGAGACAGAGTCTCATTATTTAGCTCTGGCTGTCTTGGAACTTACTATGTAGACAAGGCTAGCCTTGTACTCACAGAGATCTATTGGCCTCTGCCTCCCAAAGCTGGAATTAAAGGCATGCACCACTATGACTGGCTAGTATATGTATTTTAAAATCATTACTGATTTAAAATTTTGTCTTTCACTTTTGAATAACTGGCATCTTACGTGGTTGGCTGCCTACTTAATTGGTAGTCCCTCATCTTAGTTCTGCAAGGGGCATATTTATTTTAATATGGTTGTGTACATGATGAGTTATATAATGATATGAGCTTTCTCCAAATGACAGGCAAAAGCAAAAATGAACCAAGAGTCAATCAGCCAATGAGACTTTCCAAGAATATTGGCACACAGTCCTTCTGTACTTCAAAGTGTGGAGTCACTGGAAGCCAAGGAGAGCAGTAGTGGTACAAGCTGAAGTGGCCCTCTGCCTGGTCCCTTTCTGCACCATCCTAGCTGTTAAGTATCCTTAACACCAACCTCCCTTTCTGTTATAAGGACCTGTGAGCCTGGTAAGATGAATGTAACTATAATCTAAAAAGAACCAAACAGTTGACAGTATAGTAACAGCAGGCTATTCCATTCGATATCTACAAGGAGTTCAGAGAAGACAATAAAGTTTGGAAGCTAAGCAGGGGGTGTGGACATCCTAACTTGGAGCACTGGCTTTTGGCTTCTAAGTATTCCAGGTCTTCTTGTGGACTAGTGCCATCCATGTATATGGACACTGGCGGTACCAATTGTCCTGGGTATTCGTAATGGCAGAGGTTTATTCACCAACAGCTACCTTATTCTCTAGAGAGGCATGGCAGGGTACTTTGTGGGTGGTGGCTGATTCTAAAAAGGCCACAGCCAGGTCACGTACTATTTAAAGCACGATTTTGTCTAAGACAACTTTCAAGTGTTTCTTCTCCCTTTGCTGTCTATGATTGCCCCATTTCAGTTTGCCATAGAACAGCTGTTTCGATATCCAGCATTTATCCGTTCTCCGCATGCATCCAGCCCAGAGGGATTGTTAAGCAGATCATTGTTTTAATTCTGGCTACATTCCAGGTCCCCATTATTAGTGATCCTGTCTTAACATTTACTGTTCAGTTTGGCTCACAGGTGATGTTGATTAAATTGGATATGCCATCTGGGGTGGGTTTTCATCTGGTAGGCACATTCAAGGCTGAGCACACCTACTGCTACGTTTTGGTCTGAAGCTTTTCCCATATTTGATGGCATTCTGGATGTAGTTTTCTACCACCTGGGTTTCAGGCTTCCTCATTTAGTGGTTGTTTGAAACCAGGCAATCTCCTTCTTATGCGTTGTCTTGTTTTCTAAGGATAAAATGAGAATATTCATCAACTCAATCCTTCATTTAGTTCCTTGTTAATTTTTAACTATTTTTGAGGCAGAAGTGGAGAAATCCAACATAAATATGGGATGGGAGTTGAGAAGACACAGAAGCAGGAAGTTGACAGGCAATGCATCATCACACCCTGTGCCCTGCCTGCCTCCGCAACAGATAGAAGCAAAGACCCTTGCAAGGCAAGAACAAAACCAGTGGACTGGGCAACGAAGACTCAGAGCACTGAACTTTGCTTTTAGACATTTAGACAACGAAAATATCCACATAGGTTGGATGTAATGGTACTAGGGAGGCAGAGGCAGGCAGATCTCCGTGAGTTTGAGGCCAGCCAGGGCTACATAGTGAGACTTTGTCTCAATATATACATTAATTAAATAAATAGACATCCACATAAAGGTAACACGTAGCAATTTTGCTCCTGCCAGGCAGAGGAATAACAAACATGTCTAGTTCACCTGTTCTCTGTGTTAATTTCAACATGCAAAACAGACTTGGACATGCATGTACATACCACAAGGGTTGTTTTAAGACACAATTCCACGGAGTATAAGCAGATACCTTTTAACATGCTTGAGATGACACTTCTTAAATGTGGGTGATGCTACCAACCCTGTGTGCTACTGTGCTGTGACTGGGCTGAGAAAATACGATAGCACTGGATATGGAAACACCAGTAACTGTGAGGGCAGCCGCAGCTAACAGTTAATTTGGCACTTACAATGGGCTAGACATCATTCGGAGTGTTTCACGTGTGTTCATTCATTTAATCCTCAAAGCAACCAATTTTCTAGGTTCTGGAGGTGAGCCGTATGAGAGGGTTGAGAGTTGACCCACAAAATGCCAATTTCAAGTGATTCATCTTGTTATTACTTGCTCGGCTTGCACATGAGTAAATGAAATGCAGAGAGATTAAGTAACTTATCCAAGGTCACAGAGTTGGTTAAAGGTTATTGTTGTTGCAATTATTTATAAACAGTCCTAATTTCGTGGGGTACTCATGTTACAAGAATAAAAACACAGTATGTCTAACTTAGAGAGAAAAATAATGCATTAGAAGGATGTGGAAGAGCTGGTAGAATGAAAGAGGCTGAAGAACAGATGATTCCCAGAGCCCGACTGGTTCCCGTCACATCAAGATCTGTCTGAAGTCATATGAACGACACAGGAAACATCTGACAAGTCCCCCAGCTTCTGCCTTTGTCCTCTCTTGGGCTATATATAACCTGACAGAGAGATGATTGATGCCAAAGTACAGGTCCATACCACCACTCTTCATCATTCCCGTGGCTCCCATCTCACTCACTCAGAAGCAAAGCCAACACCTCCACACTGACCTCCCCAGCCCTGTGCAATCCAACTGTGGGCCTGAGCTTCTGCCTCAATGTCTCTCTGTTCTTTTCCTCCTCTTGGCTCCAGTCACCTGTCCCATGAGTCTCTGGAGCACAGTCCCAAGCTAGACTGCTCTATCTACAGATCTTCCCCCAGACTTCTGTTGGGTTCCCCTCCTACTCACAATGCCTATCTTTTTCTCCCGACATCATCTTCTCAGAGAGGCCTATTCAAATGTGCACTTCAGTCCTGGGGCTGGAGAGATGGCCTAGTGGTGAAGAGCATGGGCTGCTCATCCAGAGCACCTGGGTTCAACCCCCAGAACCTACATGGTGGCTCACAACCATCTGTAACTCCAGTCCTCATGAATCTGATGCCCTCTTCTTGCCTCCAAGGGCACTAACATGCATGCAGGGAACACCCATACATATAAATAAAAATTAATTAAAAAAAAACTTCAGTCCTATGCCACAGTGAACCTATTTCCCTGGTCTCCTTTACTGTTTCTATACTTTGTACTTTTCATTATCTTACATACTGACTTGCATTTATTATTGAACAGGTTCTGTGAAATATTATTAGGAAAGAGATGTTTTTTTTTAGTCAGTATGTAGCACATAAAAATATGTGTTGCATGAAAGAATGAACATATATTGTAAAGTAAAACAAGTAGAGAAAATTCTCCAACTACTCCAGTTTAACTATTTCTACATCCGGCTCTTAGCCGGGACAGTCATGGGTGTAGATCTGCTCCCATATCCACCATCTACAGACCGGAGGAAGGCACTCCAAGTCACTGAAAATAAAGGACCAACAACCAACACTATTCTCTGCTCCCAGAATAAAGGGGAGTGGATTCATGGAAAGTAAAGATCAGTAGATTTGCCACCCACTGTCCACACTGATCTTGACACAATCTCCACTTTTTACTGCAGTTCCTGTCATTTAGTACATCATGTAATGTTCTCCAGAAAACAGTGTATTACCATGGAAATTAGGATGCAAAATCAAAGCACAGAATCACTGTTTCTATTTTCATCAGGTTGTCTTTCTATAAACATAACTTTAAATATACATTGCACAGCGTTTGAGGAATCAGTGACTATTACACAGAAGTTTTTAATTATTGTATTAGTTTTATTGTAACAAAAGAAAAAAAGCCTCTGATGCTTCTTCATTCTGTTCACAGTAATATTATCACATTTTCCTGCTAATAAAAAGATAACCTAAAAAAAACTGGGCAATAGAAAAGTGTGCAATGCACCTGTCCAAGCTGCCTCCTTGCTTCTGTACAATGCCACAGAATCTCTCTTATCGTGGCAGATGAATAGTTCCAGCATACTTCATATCATGAATGATAGCATCATATCACTTCATATCATGATGTCATTGATGTATGAGCTACATCAGAGAATTCTATGCAAATTGTTCTGCAACTTTTGAGCCTTATTACATTATGTACATGTACTATGCACACACATCTTTACAGGTCACATTGGCTTCCCTTATCTTTATCTTATTTAAACATTATATTGGCATTACTTATGTAAAAATATCACCTTATTTAGCTAACCCTTGAGTAGTGATAATGCCATAGAAAATAGGATAGCAATTGCTGTCTTTATTCATAAATGTACACCGGCATTTTTAGAATAAAGCCCAAATATACAAATACTTAGTAAAAAATGTAAATATGTCCTATGTTTTAATACTTATTTCTAGAAATTTTATAGAAATCTATACTCCTATAAACAATATAAGGTGCTTGCTTTTTAATATTGTATGTACCATTATTTTTACTATTCATTTATTTACTCATTTTTGCTTGCCAGGGTTGAGAATATTCCATCAGTGTTCTAACTGAAAGTATGAAATCTATTAGTAGGTTGGAAATTCTAGGTTCTACATACCACATCTTATTAGATGCCATCTTCACTAGAATTTGAATTCTGGCAAATATTTCCAATATAAATTTCTAATATAAAAAAGTCTGGCCGGGCGTTGGTGGCGCACGCCTTTAATCCCAGCACTCAGGAGGCAGAGGTAGGCGGATCTCTGTGAGTTCGAGGCCAGCCTGGGCTACCAAGTGAGCTCCAGGAAAGGCACAAAGCTACACATAGAAACCCTGTCTCGAAAAACAAAAAACAAAAAAAAAAAAAGCCTGACCTTTAAAGTAAACACAGCTCCAAAAATGGAAAGCTACATTTTACCCAATAGAGCAGTAGTGGGTTAGATGAAATTTTTAAACATATTTTCAGTAGGACTAGACCTTTTTTGAGGTGAACAGATGGGTATAGACAAAAAAATTGGAAGCACAGAATAATAAGTCAAAGATGACATCTGTATGAGACATCACCACTTCCAGCTCGCTGTACTCAGTAGACCGATTGCAAGGAACTCAGTTTCTGCCTTTGAATACGTGACAATGGCCTCCTCAGCAGCCACTGAGACTCATCAGAGACTACTGTGTGACATCCTGGAGCTACACAATGGTGCTGCTACTCATAAATGTGCAAAATTGAAATCAGAATTTCTAGTATGAATGCCTAGCCTTATGCAGAGTTGATATAAACATGACCAGAAAGAGAGGAATTCTGTAGCTCCTGTAGTTGGTGAGTCTCTTCGGAGGCATTTGCTGAAGCTCTAAGCCAGAATGCCTCTATATTTGGAGGATAGTGCTGTGGGGTTAGGGTCACTAGTGTTAAATGGCATACTCAGTTGTTCTGATCCAATAGGATTGTGCCCTTATAAGAAGAAAGGAAATTCAGGAAGAGATCAAGGTTTGAGCACAGATTTCTCACCTATAGAGCTGGGAGAAACTGCCACCCTGTCCATGATGCTTTATTATAGCAGCACAGGCAGACCAATACACTCTGTTAAAGGTAGATATTTTTTGTTGTAGATTTTTAACCTACAAAAATAGACTCTGAACATTTATTCTTTCATAGTCAAGCATGAGAGCAACTGTATTATTTTTGCCCTTTGTGTGACAGCATCACTTAGGAAGAGTGACATCTTAGTCTCATTTCTGCTTCAAGTGGCTCTCTACATAAAGCACTGTGTCTCAAAAAGTCATGACTGAAAGCTGAACTAACCACAAAATAAGGTTTAATATTTGTTTTTCATTATAGTGGCCCATCTTCCATAGGTTCAGGTTCTAGCTTTAGGATTCTTGGAGGCAATCTTTGCACATAATTGTACACATGTTAAATGATATTGAATATGCCAACCCAAGTTAATTTTAGATTAGCATAAAGGATGGGATAAAAAAAAAACCAAGACATTAAATAAAACATTCAATTTTGCCACCAGCAAATCATTTCCCTGTTTTTCTCCAAGGCAAAATCATACAGGTACAGTAAAATTTATTGAGGCAAAAATTTCAGTGTCATTTTTAAAAATGTTGAAAAGTCTATTTTGTAGTTGCTAGCCACGGGCATTTACCATTGACCCTCTTGCTCTGCCTTCATGTGTGTATTTCACATGAGTACCATGTACTTCTTCGTGACTGATACTGGCTTTGAGAATGGAAGGTCATTAGAAAGCAGGATTTAGCACTCTCATTTTAATAATAAATACAAATAGGCACTTCCCCGGTACTTTTTACGCCTGCCTGCAACAAAAACAGCTGAACAGATTGTGATGAAATTCAGACTGACAGTCTGACAAAAAAAAATCCCTTTTTGTCTAAAATCTGGCTTCCATAGGTTTGTGCAAATCTAAATATTTGATTTTGCACTGGAAAAGGAGCCAGTCTTATGTACAATTTATAAAATAAATGTGTAGATACATGTTTTAAAATCCCTAAATTTTGTCAACACATACGGTCTAACTTTCAAGACTTTTCTCCCCCAATTTTTTGTCTGACTAGGGTGTGCTTTCCCCATACTTTTTGAGGCTTTGACTGTTTATCTAATAAAGAGCCCTTCTGCAAACAGTATTTCACTAGTGACTTAACAGTAGCTTCAGCGTCACATTGCCCTTTGCTCAGCGGGGAGTGTTAAGCCTCCCGTATTATACTTCCAAGACACTCAGGAGCTGGAGTCGAGAGATAGACTATTTCCTTTGAAGTTTGCCTTCACAACACACTGGGATGCAAACAAGTTTCAGCCACTAGGCATTCAAACAATTCCATCACACAGAGACCAAGGCTAAACATTGTACCAAACTTTCTAATTATATCATTGCACTCTTGGCTATGGGAGATTTGGTGAAAATATAATAGAACCAATATAAATCTCTTTGTCTAAACAGGACATCTGGACATCAAATTATTGGACTTGCTAGTTCCAAATTCTCTTTGCCAAGTCATATTCACAATAAAAATAACTGACAAAAAAAATTAAGGTATCTGTGATAAATTTTTTATATGTGTGCTAAAGGTGTTTATTGCACCAGATATACATATGACCAGATATATATGTGTATGTGGAAGTCGTAGTTAAAGAAGATTCTCGCATTGGCCTGAATATTATACTACCCTCATGTTTTGTGTGTGAATATTGTTGCCTGCCTCATGGTCTTAAGGGATTTCTCAATCCTCAGATGTGTCAAGTTGAAACTTCTCCTTTTATTTGCTTTCTGAAGTTTGCGCAGGAAACGTTTCTTTCTTCTTAATAATTGGGGAGAGGGGGTGTGAAAAAAGGATTAACGGACCCCACTCCAAGTAAACAACAAGCCAAAATAAGAATGAAGAAATACAATGCACCTTGGGGAATTTTTTGCCGTGTCTCTGGAGTTTTTAATGTAGACCACTTGCCACGCTATGTGATGTTGTGTGAAGGAAGTGTAAGCGACTCATGGGGATGAGAAAAGTGCATGCTCAAAGAAGTTCACCATGTGCCACTCACTGCTTAGACAGAGAAGTCTGTAATTATACAAATGAATATCACTCAAGTGTATTTGGAAGATTACAAGATGCCCAGACAACTCATGCTCAAGATGAAGTTGAGCAGATTGTCATGACCTGCATTGAGCTGAACACCCACAAGGTGCCTCTTTCTCTAAACTAATGAATATTCTTCAGATTGTAAGGGAACATGGGCTGCTGTTTGATGCTGATGACATTGAAAATTTAGGATAACAGAAATCCCATCATTTTTCATTTGTATGCAAATTTTTCTGTTCCAGAAATTAACCCCTGGACCCCACGTCAGTTTCCATCTCCAGGAATTTTTTTTTGCCAGCACCACACAGAGCAGACTTCTCTCTACCCTAAGGTCACCGGGCTTCCCTTCTTTAAACTCGAAGGCTTCTAAGACCAGGTCAGAATGCTTCTTTGTTTTCTCTCATTACTGGAGGATAAAGAGCACTGTGAGGCGAAGCCTGTTGTAAAACGCACATCTCTAATGGCCAGAGGCATTGAAATGCAAACTTCCACTACTTTGACCAAATAACTCTTATTGACCACTTGCCTAGCGTTAAGGTAAACCCGTTACAATAGATCAACCCCAGTAGTGACCTTTTCAGCCAGGTCTTCCACTGTTCAAAAGCCCCTTTGTTACCTCCCACCTTAGACAAATGTCATCATCTACATGTGAAGGGGAGAGGGGTTTGAGGTTTTTAATTGATGTGGATTTAATTATGCTAATTTGGACAGCTGTAAAGCATTTCAGTATAGCAGCATAATAGGGCAAACAAATGCAGGTGCCCTTCCCTGCAGGGGTTTAATTTTTAACCTAGGAACTTGAAAGGAGAAAGAGCTCAAAAGCCAGGACAATTTAGCAGTCGTAGATTTGAGACTCCCACCCCCTCACTGAAATATTTAGCAGGCTCTAAATAGTCATTCTTAAACACTTGTTCTTATTTAAGAACCCCCAAACCCATCTTTAATTAGAATAGAAAACTTTAAATAATGGATTTATCAAGAATTAATTCAAGATAACAGCAAACTAGAATTGGAGAATTTAAAATGACCTTTATTTCTTTCCCAAAAATATCATAAAATGGGAATGATAATTTTTTTTGAAGTAGTAAAATTTGTAAAGACCATTTTCTTAAGCAGAGCGAGATTCTGATTTTTTTTTTAACTAATTATCAGGCCATTTTACCTTACCATATATCTATCCGCCCCACCTTTCATCTCAGTGATGGCAAACTGAAGACACAACAGTCACCTTTGCTGGTACAAAGTCACAGTTCTTTCCATTTCTGCCTAGAGCCAATTCTCTCCGTGGGTAAAGTGGGAACTGTAGATTGTTTGGGTTTTAATAAGAACTGCAACGAATCCGGTGCTGTGCACGCTAGAAATATAGAAGAGTCCTTGGCCGGTTGGCTAGCCTCCCTGGAGAAAGGCTTGCTCCCTAAGGCCAGGCCAAGCCAGGTCTTGGGAAAGAAAATGGGAAAAGAAATCTGAAGCCCTTTTATGGCTGTTTTGTGGCTGGCCTGGGTCTCAATGCCTCGATTCCTCACATCTAGATTCCCCACTCTTCAAGGCCCAGGATGTCACCACAGACACAGCTGCAGGACAAAGGGTTTTCCATGAATCATCTTCTTTTCTCCCTGCCAGGCCATGCTTGCCCTGGTCAGCCTTCTCTTGTGTCTTCCTTTGTTCTGTAGTAATCAGCTGTGTAATTAGCTGGAGAAAAAGGGGCCCCAAAAGAAGACCATCTTCTCTGTTCTCTCCAGAGGGACAGAGTGGCCTGCCCAGTTCTTCCCAGTCCACATAAATTGGAGTGTGAATTTCATTTCTAGCTTTTGCTAATTCTTCCATCTTCAGTAAGTTGCTTAAGTTCTCTGACTTAACTGACTAAATGAAACAATGACTTGTCGTTGGCATAGCTGTGGAGGCTGTCCAGGAGATACAATGGAGAGCATCTTGACCATGGGCTGAATCTCCCAGAATTCTTTGCAACTCCCAGAATTCTTTGGACATCCTTATCACAATTTCTTTTTTAATAACTTTTAAAAATGCCCTCCTTTCATTTTATTACTTGATTTTCCACTCCCCTTTGTTTCTCCTCATAGATTCTTTTAACATCTTTTTTATGTTTTTTATAAACTTTTGTTGTGGTGGGTTTTTGTTTCTTTATTTGTTTTTGAGATAGGGTCTCTCTATGTAGCTCTGACTGTCCTGGAACTCACTATGTAGACCAGGACTGGCTTCACCTTTTTTCCTTTTGGTCTCAAAGGAATACAAAAATTAACACACTTTATCCTATAGAGCGTGCTCACTACTTTTCTCTGAGTCAGGAATGCTGGTGTACATTTTAATCCCAGCACTAGAGAGGCAGAGGCAGGTGATCTCTGTGAGTTTGAGGCCAGCATGATCTTTATACTGAGTTCCATGTTAGCCAGGAACTGCATGGTAAGACCACCTCTCACAAAACCAAAACCACCCCCCCAAAAAAAAAACCCTTAGATAAAATTCTGGAATCATTTACTTAAAGAAATTCAAAGTAGTATAAGCATAAATTTACACAATTTATTTCTCCTTATCCCTATGTCATGCATATAATATGAAATATAGAATCAATGAACATATGGAGGATCCATCGCTTTACCTCAGTGGCATAGCATGTGCTTATTATGTTCAAAGCCCTGGATTTGATCCTCAGCACCACAAAAAGTGAGTGTATAGGAATTGCAAAGTGGACTGGGGCAGATGGGATTCCAGCAGCAGTAGAGTTCCATTCTTAAATCTCAGCAATGACAGAGACTATCACAGCCATACCAGCTTTTTGATATCTCAATAGAGCTGATGCATGAAAACTACACCCACCAATGGGCTTCCTATTTCCGGAACATGAAACCTGAACTAATACAAACAACTTCCTCTCTCATAACATGAAGATTCTATTCATTATGTAACAAAAAATTATAGTACATAGCTGAGTTTTTAAAAAGGGATGAAACTCTCCATTAAAAATAGAACTGCCAACTGACAAAGTAACTTCAGAGGCAGTTCTTCAGATGAGCAAGGATAATTAATACTTTTTTATTTGTTCATTCATTCATTCATTTTGAGATGAGTCTTATGCAACCCTAGCTGACCTGGGACTCTCTATGTAGAGCAGTATAGTTACTGTGGTTTAGATAATTTGAGTTTTTCTTCTAGTTACCTTTAATGCATAAACATATACCCTTCCTCTTCAATTCTTTCCTTATCCTTTCTACCACTCTCCCTTCCCAATTCTGTGTTCTCTCTTTCCCCCTCTCCCTCTCTCTCCCCTTCTCTGCCCCCTCCATGTCTCTGTCTGTCTTGTCTGTGTGTGAGTATCTACCTCTGTTTCTCTCTGTGTGTCTGTCTGTCTCTCTGACTCTGTCTGTCTGTCTCTCCCCCATCTCTGTCTCGGTCTGTCTTGTCTGTGTGTGTATCATCTGCCTCTGTTTCTCTCCGTGTGTATGTCTGTCTCTCTGACTTTGTCTGTCTGTCTCTCCCCTTGTCTCTGTCTCTGTCTTGTCTGTGTGTGTGTATCTGCCTCTGTTTCTCTCTGCGTGTATGTCTGTCTCTCTGACTCTGTCTGTCTGTCTCTCCCTCTCTCCTCTCTCTTTCTCTCTCTTACCCACTAGTCCATTTAGTGCTGCCTTGCATGTATGCACGTAGCCTCTTAGGGCCTGCATCCCTGAGGAATACTAACTCTCCCTCCCCCAGCAGCCATCACTTGCTACTGGCTCCTCAATAGCAGAGAGACTTTATATCCCCTTCCCATCCGGGATGGGATTTTGTTTGGCTTGATCATGTGCTTGCCATCTCGGCTGCTGTGATATCATGTTTGCAACTGCACAGCAATGTCGGGCAAATACTGCTTGACTTTGATGTCTACTCCTTCTAGCTTTTATAAAACCTTTCTATACACACCGACTTCAGAGGTGATCCCTGAGCCTCAAGGGAAGAGGTGTGACACAGGTGTCTCATCTAGAGCTGAGCATTCTTATTTTCTGCGCATTGACTGGGTCTCCTTTATTTTTTGAGCAGGGTCTGTCTCTCACTGGGAGCTCACTAATCAGACTAGGCTGGCTGGCTAGCAAGCTCCAGGTTATCTGCCTATCCACGCAACACCTTCCTACCCCAGGACCACAAGTGCATGCCACTGTGATTGGCTTTTTACCTGGATGCAGAGGATCCAATTCAGGTCTCCAAGCTTGCTGCCCATCTACACTTTCCTACCCTAGGATCACAAGTGCATGCCACTGTGCTGGGTGTTTTACCTGGATGCTGAGAATCCAATTTAGGTCTCCAGGCTTGCTGCCCATCTACATCTTCCTACCCCAGGACCACAAGTTTGCCACTGTGCTTGGCTTTTTACCTAGATGCTGAGAATCCAATTTAGGTCTCCAGGCTTGCTGCCCATCTACACTTTCCTACCCCAGGACCACAAGTGCATGCCACTGTGCTTGGCTTTTTATCTGGATACTGAGGATCCAGCCTTTTTTGGAAAGCACTTTATAGAGCTATTTTCCTACCCCATATAACATAAAAAGCACACTACTTTCTAATTATTTCTTTTTACTATGATATATCTAAATGTAGATTTGTTTTCCTTTATCTTACCCTTCTATACCTGTTCATAGATAAATTCTTTTACCTTTGGCCTTTGCTCTATATGAACTGGTGGTACTTTATTCAGAAGAGTCTTTCAGTTTCAGTTCTTCCTTAGCTATTGATTAGCTATCAAGTCAGGACTTTCATGTGAATCATCAGATTTCCTTTTTCTGTAGGTTTTATTTTTCAAATTTAGCTCTCATTGTCATTAATGTTTTGTTCTTTCACTTTATAGCAATTTTGTCTTTTACTTCTTTTGTTATCTTACATATTTACAGTTTGTTTTATCATATCACAGCATTATAGGTGCCCTGTTGAGCATCCTTAATCTTCCTCAAGGAGAATGCCTTGTTTGGATAGCTTGTCACTTTGGTGCTGTGAGCTTCTTTCCAGTTGTAGGTTTCTTGGGCACTTGAGGCTGTCAAGCCCATAACCAGGAAACTTTTATGCTTAATTTTTTTATTGAATTCTTTCTTTGATATTTTCTAGGATCTTAGATAGCATAAATGCACATTCTACAGTTTCATAGGGTATATCCAAGGGAGTTTAATACTTCGTGAGACTCTTTGCTCTTCCTCTGTAAGGAAACAAAACATTTCCTTGTTCACTTGAGTTGGGTATGGGTGGTGAACATCCTTAGTTCAAGCATTCAGCAGACATGACAGAAGCAGGCTGCCATCTAGATACCTGGACCACTGTGATGGCCATTGCCCAAAATGTTTTGCTTTCCAAAGAGTCTGCAGAGGGAAACACAATGGAGCCTCCAATGCCCATCCTTTCTTTGCCTCCTTGCAAAAAGAATTCACGTTGGCAATACAACCTTTTAATAGTGTCTTGACCTCCTTAATGCTGAGAATAACCACCTGAAATAGTTTTATCCAATGAGACATAGTTTGAAGACAAATCCAGATGCTTTTTGCCTTTTCCCTGTCTAGAAGGGTAGCAACTGTCTTCCATGAGAGGCAATTCGGTTAAGGAAAGAGCACTGTACTGACATCTGCCCAGACAATGCTGAACTGCTGGCCCAAGGCCAGCTGCCACTTACCTCTAATATTTGTTAAAGATGAGGAAATGGATTAACTCACATTTCCATCTTTTCTGTAAATTGAGATGAGTACATCCCTAACTGATGAAGTTATCCATTGATGTGTAATTTTATAGACACAGAATTCATACTTAGCATTAGCAATCCCGTTAGAATAGATAAACTGAAATATGTTGAGAAAGTAAAGTCAGATTTTGAACCCCCACCTGAGTTTATGAAATGGAGGGAGCTTTACAACACATTTTAAAGAGTCTAGACTGGAGTACCAAGGCCCTGACTGTATGAATTTGAAGCTGAGCTCTTGGTACCTGAACACTGTGCATGTGCATGGCTGTCTGGAAAGTTTGAAGCAGATGCTTTGGCATGGTGAAGCAGCTGGTGCCTAAACATCCCAAGATCTGAGGAACGTGCTAGTAAGTGGGCAGGCAAATAGAAGGTGCCGAAGAGAGGATCTTTTATTTTTTGCACGCAGACTTTTAGTTTTGTCCTTTCTGCTAGAGAGACAATAATAGTTCAGTGGAATTAAGGCAGCTAAAAAAAAGTCACTGAGATGCATTCTCTTTATAGGTAGTCAGAACATTTGTTTCCCATATGACATAATAGACTTACATGGCATTCACAATCAATAAATACACATTACTGAAGTTTTAACGTAGTTAGCTGAAATGTCTTAAAAATACAGGTCCAACTATCACTAGTTTCCTAGTTCTTGAAGGACAATTCATTAGATCTGTATATTTTTGGTTGTTCTTGTATATATTTATGACACCTGCTTTAAAATGCTTTAGTTAAACCAAAACAAAAAAAAGGGTTTGGTAAGATAGATCAGCTCTTATGAGCTCTTACTATGCTTGCAGAGGACTCAGGTTGGATAACAGCACCCACACTGGGCAGCTTATAACCACCTGTGACTCCAGTTTCAGAGATTTAGATACCCTCTTTAGACTCCTCAGGCTCCTACGTGTACACAGCCTGCATACAGACAAGCAGGTACACACACATAAGAAAAAAAATTAACTGGCTTTTACACTTAATTGAGAAAAGTTTTATATATATGTGCTCCAAAATTTGGCTTCCTAGGCTAAAACAAGAAGATAAAAGTTAGATTTCATTCGAAGTCTTTATGCCTAGAAAAGGTAAATTTCTTAGGTGGTAAAATTACACAAGTAATTATTTTCAGAGAAATTTCTTTCCAGGTGGTGTTTGAACTGGGGCACAGTTTGGAGGAGATGATCAGGTGCTTTCCCACTAACTTTCAAAAAGTGAGAAACATGTAACTTTTTACTGGGAAGAACCAGGAGGTGATGAGACGCATCTTGGAAACTTTAGCCCCAGAAAGACTTGGTCTCAAATTTATTCAAATCGATGTGTTACTTATGTTTTAGTCACTTTCCTGTTGTAGACGGCACAAACTATATGCAGTTCTGATCCTCATGTAACTTAAAGTCTAGTGTAGAAGACCCCATGAAAGAGATAATGCACCTAAATCCAAAGTCGAATGCACTCAAAAGCAAAATGGAAGCCAGGAGCCTACAGTCACAGCAAGCTGAATTCAGCTTGGCTAAGAGCAAAATGGGTTCCTCAAGGGAGTATTCAGGACACAATTTTAAAGATAAAGAAACAGCAGACAAGGGCAGTTGTCTACACCAAGAGCAACAAGGTCGTACAAAGCCCAGGGGGAGGGTAAACTCATTCCATTCACACAAATAAGCAGTGACTGAGGTGTTCATGGTCAAGAAGAAAGCCCCTCACCTGAGAAACTATCATCAACCGACCTGATTCTAGAGTTCAGGGTTCAACAAGATCAGATATTGTGAGAATTAAGTGGGATCAAGTACACAAGAGCCCCTGGCATCCACTAGGTGCTAAACAAAACTATCTTCCTAGCCCACCACTCACTGAACTTCAACTAAACCAGCCTGCCAGTTTTCTCTCATTGGAAGTGCTTGCTCTAAATATAATGATATAATGGAATGTTTTTCTGTGACTGACTGTCTGATACTCGACGTGCCAACTCAGAACAATCTCATGTTTATTTATTTAAGGTATTCTTAGGCTTGTCACTCATTTCTTAAATCAACTGGTTACTTTCCATTTTTACTGCTTTTCATTAGTACAATGAATATAATCAAATACAGCCTGTTTATCGGTGGTTGCTCTGTTCCTCCACCTTGTGCCCTGGTCTGTTAGTAAGGGTTCTCTATGGAGAGAGGAGCATGAGGAGAGGAGAGGGGAGGGGAGGGGGGAAGGAGAGAGAGAAAGAGAGAGAAGTCATTGTCAATGTTCAGAAGTAATCTAAAATTAGTTATACAGGCAGACCCCAGGTGGGAGAAGCAGAGAAAAGTTAAAATCACCTATCAAACCTGAAGAGAGTCTCAGGGCTGAATTCCTACTTTATCCATGGGCTTAGTCTTTTAATGCCTTCAAGAGATTGGATGAGGCCTACCCACATTATCAAGAATAATTTGCTTTATTTAAAGGTGTATCTATCCTATCAAAAGCAAACAGCTGGGTGTGGTGGTGCATACCTTTAATCCCAGTCTTTAGGAAGCAGAGGTAAGTGGATCACTACAAGTTTGAGGCCATCCTGGTCTACATAGCAAGTCCTAAGCCTGGCTAGTATGACATAGTAAGACCCTGTCTTACAAAACAAAACAAAAATACCCTGAAGCCCTTCAAACAACATCTACATCTGATTTAACACAAAACTTAGGTATCCTGGGCTAGCCAAGTTGACAGTCAAAATTATTCATTCATTTACCAGTTAGATTCGAAATCAGTTGTTCCCTCCCCTGAGGGTGTTGAACTACAGGATAACTTGAAGTGAAGGTCTTTCCCCTCTTTGCAGGTCAGGCAAATACAAGATGTTGGGAAAAGCCTTTAAGAAGGAGATACCAAGAATGAGAGGCATCCACACAGGGGGGGAAAAAGCACAAACTGTTGGGGAGACAGAGACACTCTTATGCTGTGGATATCACTCTGTATCAATAAAGCACTGATTGGCCGGTAGCCAGACAGGAAGTATAGGCGGGACTAACAGAGAAGAGAAGAGAGGAAACAGGAAGGTGAAAAGGGAGACTGGCTGGAGCCGCAGCAAGGAGAAGGAAGATGTAAAGTACCGGTAAGCCACGAGCCACGTGGCAAAGTAGAGATTAATAGAAATGGGCTAAATATAAGAGTAAGAGCTAGACAATGATAGGCCTGAGCTAATGGCCAAGCAGTTTAAATAATGTAAGCGTCTGTGTGTTTATTTTATAAGTGGGCTCGGAGACTGGCGGGACTTGGGAGCTGGAGACTGGCGGGACTTGGGAGCTGGAGAGAAGCTCTCCAGCAACAAATGGCGCCAGAACGTGGGGCAGGAATTTCCACTTAAAACCTGAGAAAGCATAAAAAGAAGATTCTAAAACGGAGCTAAAACAGCTTCCTAGTTGTCTTTGTCAAGTTAGCCGCAGCTTGCCGGTTTGAGCTACTTGTGGGTTCCTGGCGTGCGCGCTCGACTTGCAGTATGGCGGGAATGAGGCGTCTGCAAGTGACACATTAAGCTGCATGGTGGATTTAACCTTTGTTAGTACAAAACAAAAAGAGGTTTCTGGGCTACATGCTGCTTTGATAGAAGCATAGACCCACAAAGGCTCCCAGAGCTGAAGGTAAAGGTATCACTGCCATGTTGGGAAGCTGAGGTGGGCGGAGCCAGCAGCCACAGCACCTTTTCAATCTTAGAAATGCTGCAGTTTAAAACAATTGATTCACAATAAAACAGATTCAGATGAAACAAGACTTTAAATGCTTTAAAATGTGTGTAAAAATGTACATAGGCTTCAAAGAGAGATAGAAAGGAATATATACAGTTATATAAAGAAATGATAGTTTTGAAAAATGAAGTCTTTAAAGAGACAGTAAAGGTAGTATAAAATATAAGCCACATAAAGATGGATATCACACAGAGAATCTGGATTGTGTTGTCTTTGGGATTCTTAACTGCAGAGAGATATTTGATTGTAAAGGAAGCTGAGTTAAACCAATATGTATATTTTAAAGATACCTTGACTTCAAAATTTGGATATAAGGATATGTTGCTTTGGAAAAGAAGTTCTGCTTTTGTTTCCACAGAAAGCCAGAGGCTATGGATTTGTTCCAGACTAAGATACATCAGGTTTGACCAGCCAAGACCACCTGAGGTCTCCAATGACACCATGGCCCAGATGATCCAACATCCAGAACATCTCAAGACAACTGGCTCAGATGATACACCCTCATGGACTACTCCATAATCCTAAAATGTTCTTTATGTCCCCATAAGGTACAGCGCCCTCCTCCAGCAGGAAGTAGTAAGAGAATCTACGCCCAAATTCCCAAATATACCAAGCTGGCTTTGGAGATGGAATGGTCTCACTCCCTCTCTAAACCCAGACATATTCCTAAAATAAGAGGTTAAAAGATTCTTTTGTCCCATATCAGAAGAGCCCTCTGGTATGGGACAGAGAAAAACCAATATTTTTATTTAAAACAGGTTAATTATAAATGCAATCTCTTTCTAAAAAACAAAAGGGGATATGATATATATAGGATATAGAGATGATAGGATAAAAGGATAGATTAATGAATCTACTTTTAAAAAACAACTTGTTTAAAATGTTTTACATTGGTATAGATTTTAGTTTATGTTTAAAATGTTTTACATTGGTATAAATTTTAGTTTATTGATACAAACTTAAAGTTGATTTTGTTATACTGTGTGTATATTTCTACTTTTGTTTGAGGTATTATGTTTATGTAACTCATTTAAAATTGTAATAGATAATTAAGAAATAGATTAATAATTAGTCATCTATGTTAATCATATTTGTAGCCATGTTAGTTAAGTCTTCTAGGTATACATAGATATATTTCAGATAGATAGGTAATCTTCAAATACTTCAAAGACCTACAGAATATGGCATTTAAAATGTTTTAAAAATTTAGACGTTCTGGACAATGAGACATGTCTGCTCCTGGCAGCACTGGATTTACTTCAGAGGAGGATGGACATCGAAGACACTCCATATGGAGTTTATCTTCACCTTGGCAAAAATAGCCATTTGGGCAAGAAACTGTTCTTGCCTGGACTGCTTGATCGACTGACATGCAGGACCCATAGAAAGGTAACCACTGAACTTTGCTTGACAAAATGGTCCTTCAGGTTCCTGCTTTGCAGAGGAAAATGCCAGACATTCTACAGGACACAGAAAAAAATGACTGAGAGACTCTAGGCCTGTGAGCTGAAAACAGATGCCCCAACTTTACAAGAGAACTTTGAATGACTGTCCAGGCTGTCAGCTGTCTCTGTCTACCCTACAAGACTCCCGAAAGTTGCTTACATCTTCTCCATTTCTCAGGTAGTATTATATCCTTCTGAGGTCTTTGATGTGGTTGAAGACTAGATAGTTGTAATTTCCTCAGTTATGATAAAAGATAAGTTAGATATAAAACCTTAAACTCATAAATATAAGATAGATAGGATATCTTCTTTAATATTGTAACTATAATTCTTGCTCGATAATTGTTTTGTTATATGTAATTTTACTGTGTTAAAGTTAAAACCTTCCTTTTTGAAAAAGAAAAAAAAAAGGGGAAGTGCTGTGGATATTACTCTGTATCAATAAAGCACTGATTGGCTGGTAGCCAGACAGGAAGTATAGGCAGGACTAACAGAGAAGAGAAGAGAGGAAACAGGAAGGTGAAAAGGGAGACTGACTGGAGCCGCAGCAAGGAGAAGGAAGATGTAAAGTACCGGTAAGCCACGAGCCACGTGGCAAAGTAGAGATTAATAGAAATGGGCTAAATATAAGAGTAAGAGCTAGACAATGATAGGCCTGAGCTAATGGCCAAGCAGTTTAAATAATGTAAGCGTCTGTGTGTTTATTTTATAAGTGGGCTCGGAGACTGGCGGGACTTGGGAGCTGGAGACTGGCGGGACTTGGGAGCTGGAGAGAAGCTCTCCAGCAACACTCTTACCTTAATGATACTTCTCAACTCAGCTATGGTTCTGTCCAACAAGGCTGTAAAAACTTAGTTTTATGGCTGGAAGGCTCCTGATCATTCTCATTGGTGTACATCCTTCCATGGATCCCTGAGACAGTTTCACTGGATGTAGAACCTGGTTGTCATCTCCACAAAACTCACACAATGTTTTTGGCAGTGTTTGCGTGGGTTTTCATATGAGTAAGACAGAAAAATAATATCTACTTAAGGCTGTAATGAAAATTATAAATGAGACAGTCTACATCTGAGGTAATTCATGCTGTGCAGAGTTTCACAGCCTTGAAATGAGTACTTGAGTGTGAAGAGGCCTAACTTAACATTAGTGTAGCCATGACAGGCTGCAGACTAACAATACAGGGACTAGGCCTCACCCTTATAATAACCAGGAAAAACCACAAACTGTACCCTGCAGGGGACCAATCAGAATTGAGACAAACAAGTACTAGATGCTCCAGAACATTAAGGATAGCTTACACCACTTGTATATAGGTTGCCAATTTTCTTGAAGCAATGCTAGTACCAATTCCTATTTGTCAAGACTTCTGCTGCCCCACTCCTGCCCAATCAGGACTTCAACCCCCATCTGAATCCAGAATTCCCCTACTACCCACCCCCCATCCTTTACTTCTTAAAAACCCTGCCATAACTGAGCTCTATACTCTCCCCATCCAACCGCTGTGTCAGAATGGACAGAGAGCCCAAGCTGGAGCTTGCAACAAAGGCTCTTTGCTTTTGCATATGAACTCAGACTCCTAGTAGTCTCTGGGAGGCTCATGATATGGGCATAACAGACTGTTCTTAGGAATCATAATCATCTACCTCATCAAAAACATGGTGGCCAGTTAACCTGTGGCCACACTAAATACCTCTCTTTGTGCATGTGTGCAGCATGATGTTTTAGTTATATATGTATTCATCTATTTCTATTACATATCACTTATGCTTTTTCAATACTTTCTACATTCCCCATTAAAAAATAAAATCTGAAGGCAGAGGGAAGAGACTGACAAAAGAGTACAAATCTTTTGTTATAAGAAAAATACAGGGTACTAGGGATACAGCTCAACTGGTAGAATGTTTGCCTAGCATGTCCAAAGACCTGAGTTCAATTCACAGCACAGCTTTTGGGAGGGGGAAACACAAGGATCCGAAGTTCAAGGTCACCCTGTGCTGCACAGTGAGTTCCAGCTTGGTCTTGGTTATAGGCAGCCGTGTCTCAAACAAACAAACAAACAAAAAACCAACAACAACAAAAAACAAACAAACAACAAAAAACAAGTGTGCTGGCTAGTCTTATGTCAACTTGGCACACAAACTATAGTTATCTGAAAGGAAGGAACATTAATTGAGAAAATGCCTCCATAAGATCTGGCTATTGGGCATTTTATTAATTAGTGATTGATAGAGGAGGGCCAGCCCATTGTAAGTGGTTCCATCCCTGGGCACTGGTGGTCCTGGGTTCTATAAGAAGGCAGACTGAGCAAGCCATGTGGAGTAAGCCAGTGAGCAGCACCCCTCCATAGCCTCTGTACCAGCTCCTGCCTCCAGGATCCTGCCCTGTTGAGTTCCTGACCTGACTTCCTTTAGTGATGAACAGCAATGTGGAAGTGTAAGCTGAATAAACCCCTTCCTCTCCAGCTTACTTTTTGGTCATGGTGTTTCATCAAAGCAGTAGAAACCCTAAGACAGCAAGCAAGCAAATGAAAATCCACATAAACTAAATTATTACAGACCTAAGGGACAGTGTAATGGCTATAGTTAGTAATAATATATACCATGTGCTGAGAAAAAAAAATCTTAACTGCCCTTACCACATTAAATAAGACAGGAGACATGTGAAATAACAGTATGTTAGTCAGCTTAATTATGATAACCCATTTACAGCATACAAATGTCAAAACACTGCATTCTATATAATAAATATATATAATTATTATTTCTCAGTCATACCTCAATAAAGTCAGAAAAATAAAAAGTCAAGAGAAACAGAGTCTTCAAAAA